>CAJHQP010007111.1:0-34100 GCA_905132765.1 Moricandia arvensis
TGTTATTTCCCTCCCTTAGGCTTCATTTAGGATCACAACTCAAGATTATGACCACAGCTTGCACATAGGAGTGAAGAAACCACAACAGAACTCCATCTTGTCCTCTTTGGAGAAATCATTAGACAAGATGAAGAACACAAAATATTTTTGAAATTTTTTTTTTCTTTCAAGAGTTTTTAGGACACAAATTTAATCTTTTCTCCCTCCCTCAAGGGGAGAGTCATTGATAAAAAAAACTTTTAATGACTTGCATCTTGAGTGAACACTCAGATTTTGAAAACATACTTCATCTAAATAAACTCTCTACTGTCCAAGTTTTGAATCCTAGCCACACAGCTCCTCAAAACGAATTTTAAAGTCGGAGAGAGAGAGAGAGAGATTCAGATGAAGAAATCGACACAAAAGAATTGAATTCAGCCCAAGAAGAGCAACAAAGCTCTGATACCATGTTGGAATTCATGAGTGTTTGTCTCATGTCTAGAGAGTAATCAGTTAACTTGTAACTCAACCCTCTTCAACCATATAACAGGAACTCACCATTCAAAGGAATAATCAACCAACTGGTGGTTGAATCCTCTTAAACAGCCTACACTATAACCAAGATCCTAGACAGCAAACTGGTTATGTGTGGCAAAGAATCTCTAGTTTGAATCTATCCTTCTGAAGTAACAAAACACTTTGAGTTTGTGTACGTAAGATGAAGAGGATTTAGAATCAGTAATCTAGAGCTTAAGAGGAGATAAAGAAGAGTTTAGAGTGAGTTTTACAAGTATTAGGCTGCCTTAAGAGAGATAGAGTTAAGGCTAAACCATAATGCTTAACTCCTTAAATTGAATATTGTTTATACACAAGAAAGAGAGAAAGACACACAAATTTAGAGAGAGAAACTTGTATTGATTCTGGTTAAGTGTTATAAGAGAGGGTAAAGGTCTTAAAATAGACAATCACTTACAATAAACAATTACTAAATAAGAGAATGACTAAATAACTGATGCGCCCCTAGGATGCTTCTTTGGTTGCTGGGAGGATAGATCCTTGCAAGAACGAATCAGAGACTCAAGTTCTTCAAGGTTTGTGGATTGAATGGTGACACAAGAGGGATGGATGATCTCTTGATACTCCTAGATGATTAGCTCGGATATAACACACCAAGTTAAACACCCTTAAGGTTCTGGATATGTGATGCACCCCTAGGATGCTCTTTGGTTGATTGGGAGGATAGATCCTTGCAAGAACGAATCAGAGACTCAAGTTCTTCAAGGTTTGTGGAATGAATGGTGACACAAGAGGGATGAGAAGACTCTTGATACTCCTAGATGATTAGCTCGGATATGACACACCAAGTAAATACCCTTAGAACTCCGGATACAACACACCAAAGACACTCGACACACTTTCTAGAGAGAGAGCCGTCAAGAGAGAAAAGAACTCGATGATTATTGATTGCTTGAGTACAATAGGGTTAGGGAAAACCCTTAAATAAAAGAAACCAGAGAACATGCTCTCTAGGGTTTCGAAAATAAGAAAAATGGAAACTATAGTTTAAACATAACATAAGCTTAAAATGTAAATACTTCTGCTAGTCTTGGGCCGAGATAGAGCCTAAGTGATTTGTAAGACAAGTCGTGGCCTCGTTAAAAACCTTCCTCCGGAAAACCACGTGGGACAAAACCAAAAGCAAGGAAAAGAGCACACACCAAATGTCTTGCCTAGACACAAACTCAGCTTGATGTAGAGCTGGCTTGAATGGTGTTCAAGACATCTCGGATCAAACCTTGTCCAAGACTTTCTTCTTGTTGTGGATGTGAAGTGAGTAATCCTACAACAGTCTCCTTAAGTTTCTTGACTCTGGAACGAGTCATGGGACCTTCTGGAATGGTTAGAGCTTCATCACCAGGCTGCTGGTGCATTGTGGCATCATGTGACTCAACTAAGCTCTCCTTGTTCTCCTTATTGATCTGGTCCATGATCACATCATCCCCTCCCTCTTGAAAAGGATTTGTCCTCAAATCTGGTTCATCAACAGCAAAAGGAGCCAAGTCAGTGACATTGAAGCTACTTGATACATCATACTTACCTTGGAGATCAAGTTTATAGGCATTGTCATTGATCTTGTGGATGATCTCGAAGGGTCCATCAACCCTTGGCATCAGCTTGGACTTCCTCTCGTTGGGAAACCTATCTTTCCTCAGGTGAAGCCAAACTTGGTCACCGACTTCAAAGACCCTCACACGCCTTCCCTTGTTGGCTTGCTTCTCGTTGAGCTTCGTTTTCTGCTCAATTTTTGTCTAGCCTTCTCATGGATTTGTTGGACCATCTCAGCTTTCTTCTTACCGTCCAAACTAACCCTTTCACACTCAGGTAAAGGCATTAGTTCCAAAGGAGAGGTGGGATTAAACCCAAAAACAATTTCCAAAGGAGAATACTTAGAAGCCGAATGCATGGCATGATTGTATGCAAATTCACAGTGTGGTAAGTATTATTCCCAAGTTTTCAAGTTCTTTCTAATGAATGCACATAGGAGTGTTCCTAGAGTTCTATTAACTACCTCAGTTTGTCCATCAGTTTGTGGATGACATGTAGTAGAAAACAACAACTTAGTACCTACCTTAGACCAAAGAGTCTTCCAAAAGTAACTAAGAAACTTAAGGTCCCTATCAGAAACTATAGTCCTAGGCATGCCATGTAAACGAACAACCTCTTTAAAGAATAAGTTAGCAATGTGCAATGCATCATCAGTCTTATGACATTCTATGAAATGTGCCATCTTAGAGAACCTATTAACAACAACAAAGATTGAGTCCTTTCCGGTTCTAGTCCTAGGCAATCCAACAATAAAGTCCATAGAAATGTCATTCCAAGGATGGTGTGGAATTGGTAAAGGAGTATACAAACCCTGGGATTGGACTTGGGACTTAGCATGCTTGCAAGTAGCACACCTCCCACAGATTCTCTCCACATCTCTCCTCATGTGCGGCCAATAGAAGTGTCCTGAAAAACTTTTAGAGTCTTGGCAATCCCAAAGTGTCCCATTAGACTGCCCCCATGGGATTCCCTAACAAAGAGATCTCTCAAAGAACAATTAGGCACACACAATCTGTTATCATAAAATAAGAACCCATCTTGTCTAAAGTAATGTCCTGCAGCAAACTTCTCACAAGATGCATAAGATTCCTTGAAATCAAGGTCAGTATCATACATATCTTTAATCTGCTCAAACCCAAGTAACTTAGCATCTAGAGTGGTCAAGAGAACATACCTCCGAGATAGTGCATCAGCAACTATGTTCTTCTTACCTTGTTTATATTTGATCACATATGGGTAGGTCTCCATGAACTCAACCCATCTTGCGTGTCTCTTACTTGTTGGAATGAAGAATAAACAAAGCTGGAGTTGATGAAAGACCAAGAAAATCAGGAGCAAGCAAATCAAGCGTCTGGAACAAGCAGATTTGAATCTGTCCGTACAGTCTTGCTCCACAAGCAACTCCTCTTGCCCTAACTTACCTTGCAAGGATAGAAAGGAGTTGGGGAGACTTAATATGGACGTTGGGAGCCTCCAGAAGTGAAGGGAATCAAGTTTGAATGGAATTACTCAGTTCTGGTTTGATTTGGACAAGTAGAAGTCACATGTGTGCTTTGGAGAAGTAGCTGGATCTGTCACTATCACACCAAGCTGAATGTGCCCTCTTCCTCCAGTCACTTTCTCTTCCTCTGGATGTGCGAGACTGTCCATACCACAGCCTGCTCCACACCAGTCTGTCCCAACCAGCTCTGAACTTCATTTCATAATGTTGTTGTTTTGTCTAGTAACTTGGCTATAAAGCCCCCTACATGTACCCACGAAATTCCTAAGGAGAATTGAGCCTCCTCCTTAATTATTCTCTCTGGTTCATACAAAAAAAAATGTGAGAATAAAGAGAAAATGATGATAATATGGTGAGAATGAAATGTTTAGACGAGTGTATTGAGAGAATGAAGAGTTTGGGTGAAAGAGAATCAGTTTCGGTAAGAGACTGTTTTGTGAGTGAGATTGAGAGATTATGAGAGTTTGGAGAGTATGAGGCCGTGTGGACCAGAGAGAGAAGAGTATTTGAGAGTGTGTGAACCAGATAATAAGTGAAGGAGTTGGTTCATTTCTCCTTAGGAATTTCGTGGGTACATGTAGGGGGCTTTATAGCCAAGTTACTAGACAAAACAACAATATTAAACTAACAATAAAACAGTGAAATTAAATACTATTATGAAATGAAGTTCAGAGCTGGTTGGGACAGACTGGTGTGGAGCAGGCTGTGGCATGGACAGTCTGGCACATCCAGAGGAAGAGAAAGTGAGTGGAGGAAGAGGGCACATTCAGCTTGGTGTGATAGTGACAGGTCCAGCTGCTTCTCCAAAGCACCCATGTGACTTCTACTTGTCCAAATCAAACCAGAACTGAGTAATTCCATTCAAACTTGATTCCCTTTACTTCTGGAGGCTCCCAACGTCCATATTAAGTCTCCCCAACTCCTTTCTTACCTTGCAAGGTAAGTTAGGGCAAGATGAGTTGCTTGTGGAGCAAGACTGTACGGACATATTCAAATCTGCTTCTTCCAGATGCTTGATTTGCTTGCTCCTGATTTTCTTGGTCTTTCATCAACTCCAGCTTTGTTTATTCTTCATTCCAACACTCCCCCTCAAGCTTGACCATAGGAGATCCTTGGGCAAGCTTGGAACTGAGATTACTTGCCTCATTAAAAACCTAATTATAGGGAAAAGGAGTAAAAGCAATCCAGTCTTCTTTTGGACATCTTTATTGGCAAGTAAGACACGCCCTTTCCTTGCTTCACACTTCACATGGTATAAGAGCTACAAGCTCCTGAAAACCTTTCTTACTTCCGCAAATGAATCTCTGTTCAAATTTCTCTTTAAAATCTGCTTGGTTACATCCTTTTATCCTCTGGTCCAAAGGTCTTCCAGGAGGGAAGAACCTCATCAGAACTCAAGATAGAGGAGTATCTCATTCTCTGGAACTCAATAAAGTTTCAACTCAGTTCAGCAAGCTTCATCAAAGTCCAGTTTCAAATCAAATCTCCTGCAAAACCAGTAGGAACATTCTATTATCCATTGGTCCAAAACTCTCCAAGATGGAGAATACAACTGAAATGGCGACTCCAGAGACTGCTAGGGGTCCAAAGAAGAAGCTAAACCACCTCCTATGGTTTAAAATGCTGAAGAAAATCCATGGGAAAACCATTCTTGGAGCAAGGTCACTGAAAAAGCTTCAAAGCTAGGCTGTTCAAACTATTCTCTAGCCAACAAAGTTGAAGCTCACTCTTTGATCCTCAAGACCCACGACCAGAAAGAGGACATGAGGGTTTTGAAGTGTCTCCTTGACCAGAAGGAGATAATCATCAAGAAGACGTGTTGGACATTCAATCCACACCTCAAACAGATTCAATCTCACTAAGCCCCCCCCCCTGGGCTGGAGATTTAAGAAACCAGCTTAGGTTCTTGATAAGTTGTGCCTCCTTCAATAAAGAGCAAGTTGCCCATGTGTTCAGAGCCTACAGAAGTACATTCCTGACCATGGAGAGATTGCCCACTACCCAACAAAACTTTGGACACTAATTGTGTTCATTAACTCCCAAGATGGTAGAGAGAAAGATTGGTACTGTGGAGAGATTGCTCAAGAGGTCTTGCCTGACACCAAGAGGGTGAACAGGAGGTTCCTCAAGAGAGAAAGGCCACAATTCAAGCCAAGAGGGCTGTGGTCTCAAGGTGTTGGCTGTCATTGGCTCTCAACTTCAAGCTTGGCTATATACTCTCATTCTCTGGTCAAGCTTGAGGAGGGGTGCTAATGAGAAGCCAATGACCCATTCTTGAAGCTGAAGCAAAGGAAAAAGTGGAGTTGACCAGGGATATACTTGTCTGAGCAAAGAGAAGGCAGTACACTGAAAAGATCGCAGCTAACTCTTTGCAAAGTCCCCCTACCAAGTCTGTTCTACAAGTGACTTTGCAAGGCCATTATGAAGAAAGATGAAATGAAGGATTCAAGTGCAAGCCAAGAGGTAAGACACTCCTCATTATCATCCCAAATACATGTTGGCTTGATCTCAACCCAAGAAGAAGGCAAGAAGCCAGAAGCAAGGGGGAGACTAGCTGTGAAATAAGAAGAAGGTTCAAGAGGAACCATTTGAAGTGTGAAGCAAGGAAAGGGCGTGTCTAACTTGCCAATAAAGATGTCCAAAAGAAGACTGGATTGCTTTTACTCTTTTTCCCTATAATTAAGTTTTTAATGAGGCAAGTAATCTCAGTTCCAAGCTTGCCCAAGGATCTCCTATGGTCAAGCTTGAGGGGGAGTGTTGGAATGAAGAATAAACAAAGCTGGAGTTGATGAAAGACCAAGAAAATCAGGAGCAAGCAAATCAAGCGTCTGGAACAAGCAGATTTGAATCTGTCCGTACAGTCTTGCTCCACAAGCAACTCCTCTTGCCCTAACTTACCTTGCAAGGATAGAAAGGAGTTGGGGAGACTTAATATGGACGTTGGGAGCCTCCAGAAGTGAAGGGAATCAAGTTTGAATGGAATTACTCAGTTCTGGTTTGATTTGGACAAGTAGAAGTCACATTGGTGCTTTGGAGAAGCAGCTGGACCTGTCACTATCACACCAAGCTGAATGTGCCCTCTTCCTCCACTCACTTTCTCTTCCTCTGGATGTGCCAGACTGTCCATGCCACAGCCTGCTCCACACCAGTCTGTCCCAACCAGCTCTGAACTTCATTTCATAATAGTATATAATTTTACTGTTTTATTGTTAATTTAATGTTGTTGTTTTGTCTAGTAACTTGGCTATAAAGCCCCCTACATGTACCCACGAAATTCCTAAGGAGAAATGAACCAAATCCTTCACTTATTATCTGGTTCACACACTCTCAAATACTCTTCTCTATCAGGTCCACACGGCCTCATACTCTCCAAACTCTCATAATCTCTCAATCTCACTCACAAAACAGTCTCTTAGCCAAAACTGATTCTCTTTCACCCAAACTCTTCATTCTCTCAATACACTCGTCTAAACATTTCATTCTCACCATATTATCATCATTTTCTATTTATTCTCACATTACTAAGCTTACTCTGGCCTTTTAGATACTTTAGGGACTCATGATCAGTGTGGATGACAAACTCTTTGGGCCACAAGTAATGCTGCCATGTTTGCAAGGCCCTCACCAAGGCATAGAGTTCTTTGTCATAGGTTGCATAGTTGAGAGTGGCTCCTCTAAGATTCTCACTAAAGTAGGCAATGGGTTTCCTATCCTGCATCAACACAGCACCAATTCCAATTCCTGAAGCATCACATTCTATTTCAAAAGTTTGTGTAAAGTCTAGAAGCATAAGAAGAGGTGATTGAGTAAGCTTCTCTTTTAGGCTTTGGAAAGCCTTCTCTTGTGCTTCTCCCCACTTGAATCCGGCATCCTTCTTTATCACTTCAGTTAAGGGAGCTGCTATGGTGCTAAAGTCTCTCACAAAACGCCTATAGAACCCAGCAAGCCCATGGAAACTCCTCACTTCTCCTACTGTGGTTAGACTCGGCCAGTCCTTGATGGCTTTGATCTTCTCCTCGTCCACCTTAACTCCATCGGCACTCACAACAAAGCCTAGGAAAACCAATTTATCCGTGCAAAAAGTGCACTTCTTCAAGTTGGCAAAGAGTTTCTCATTTCTCAAAACATTTAGGACAGCCCTAAGATGTTCTATATGCTCTTCTAAGGTCTTGTTATATACTAAGATGTCATCAGAGTATACAACAACAGAAATGCCTATGAATGATCTAAGAACATGATTCATTAATGTCTTTGATTTAATTCTAGTACAATCTATGAAAATGTCTTTGATTTAATTCACTCTGATGTGTGGACTGCCCCTTGTGCATCTAGAGAGCATCATAAGTATTTTGTGACATTTATAGATGAAAAATCTAAGTACACATGGATCACATTGCTTCAATCAAAGGATAGGGTGTTAGATGCATTCATAAATTTTCAAACTTATGTATCTAACCATTACAATGTCAAGATAAAAATTTTGAGATCAGATTATGGAGGAGAATACACCAGCAATGCATTCAAACAACACCTAGCCAAACATGGAGTGATCCATCAAACAAGCTGTCCATATACTCCACAACAAAATGGTGTGGCTGAGAGAAAGAATAGACATCTTATGGAAGTGGCCAGAAGCATGATGTTCCACATGAATGTACCAAAGAGGTTTTGGGGAGATGCAGTGATGACAGCCTGCTATTTAATCAACAAAATTCCCACCAAAGTCCTACAAGATCAGTCGCCACATGAGGTACTAAACAAACATCGACCATCTATAGATCACCTTCGGGTATTTGGGTGCTTGTGTTTTGTTTTAATTCCAGGAGAGCAAAGGAACATGTTAGAACCAAAAAGCACCAGAGCCATGTTTATTGGCTATTCTCCTCACCAAAAGGGATACAAGTGTTATTCTCCAGAAACCAAGAGGGTTCTAATATCCAGAGATGTGAGGTTTGTTGAGTCTAAAGGCTACTATGATGAGAAGAGTTGGGAAGAAGTAAGAGACTTATCTCAATCAACCTCAGATAGAGCTGAGAACTTGAGAAGGGTAATGGAAAGTATTGGCATCAGTATACCAAGAAGGAGTGTTGAGACTGAGCCAACACAAGATCAGCTGATGCGTCCCTAGGATGCTCTTTGGTTGATGGGAATGGATAGATCCTTGCAAGAACGAATCAGAGACTCAAGTTCTTCAAGGCGTGTGGATTGAATGGTGACACAAGAGGGATGGATGATCTCTTGATACTCCTAGGTGAACAAACCGGATATGACACACCAATTTAGACACCCTTAGGTCTCTGGATATTACACACCAGAACTCGACACACTTTCTAGAGAGAGAGCCGTCAAGGAGAAAAGAACACTCGTTGATAAAAAGTTGGATGAGTTACAATAGGGTTTAGGGACCCTTTAAATAAAAGAAACCGAGAACAAGCTCTCTAGGGTTTCGGAAATAAGCAAAATGGAAACTATGGTTTAACTTTAACATATGCTTAAAATTAACATAAAAATGTAAACTTCTTTTAGACTTGGACCGAGATAGGGCCTAAGTGATGTGAAGACAAGTTGTGGCCTCGTTAAAAACCTTCCTCCGGAAAACCTCGTGGGACAAAACCAAAAGCAAGGAAAAGAGCACGCACCCCATGTCTTGCCTAGACACTAACTCAGCTTGATGTAGAGATGGCTTGAATTGTGATCAAGACACCTCGGATCAGACCTTGTCCAAGACTTTCTTGTTGTGGATGTGAAGTGAGTAATCCAACAACATTCTCTTTAAGCTTCTTGACTCTGGAACGAGTCATGGGACCTTCAGGAATGGCTAGAGCATCATCACCAGGCTGCTGGTGCAATGTGGCTTCATGTGGCTCATCTAGACTCTCCTTGTTCTCCTTAGTGATCCGGTCCATGATCACATCATCCCCTCCCTCTTGAAAAGGATTTGTCCTCAAATCAGGTTCATCTACAGCAAAAGGAGCCAAGTCAGTGACATTGAAGCTATTTGATACATCGTACTTACCTTGGAGGTCAAGTTTGTAGGCATTGTCATTGATCTTGTGGATGATCTCGAAAGGTCCATCAACCCTTGGCATCAGCTTGGACTTCCTCTCATTGGGGAACCTATCTTTCCTCAGGTGCAACCAAACTTGGTCACCAACTTCAAAGGTTCTCACACGTCTCCCCTTGTTGGCTTGCTTCTCATAAAGCTTGGTTTTCTGCTCAATGTTTTGTCTAGCCTTCTCATGGATCCGTTGGACCATCTCTGCTTTCTTCTTGCCATCTAGACTGATCCTTTCACACTCAGGTAAAGGCATTAGATCCAAAGGAGAGGTGTGATTGAACCCATAAACAATCTCAAAAGGTGAATACTTAGAAGCAGAATGCATAGCATGATTGTATGCAAATTCACAGTGTGGTAAGTATTCTTCCCATGTCCTTAAGTTCTTTTTAATGAATGCACGCAGGACTGTTCCTAAGGTTCTATTAACCACTTCAGTTTGTCCATCAGTTTGCGGATGACAAGTAGTAGAAAACAACAGTTTAGTGCCTAGCTTAGACCAAAGTGTCTTCCAGAAGTAACTAAGAAACTTAGTATCCGTATCAAAAACTATAGTTCTAGGCATGCCATGCAATCGAACAACTTCTTTAAAGAACAAGTTAGCAACATGCAATGCATCATCAGTCTTATGACATGCTATGAAATGTGCCATCTTAGAGAACCTATCAACAACAACAAAGATTGAGTCCTTTCCGGTTCTAGTCCTAGGTAATCCAACAACAAAGTCCATGGAAAGGTCATTCCAGGGATGGTGTGGTATGGGTAAAGGAGTATACAAACCCTGGGATTGGACTTGGGACTGTGGAAATGAGCTGAATAAAGAGGAGGATGGATCTAAGGAGTGTTCAAGGAGAAGGAAGAAAGTGAGGTCGACCTATCCGTACAAGGCCGTACAAGGCCGTACAGGCCGTACAAGGCCGTACAGGCCGTACAAGGCCGTACAAGGTCGACCGTACACTTATCGACTAAGGAGCAAAAGATGATCCGGGAAGGTTAACCTAGGAGAAGTTAACTTACCGGCCACGTCTCCTGTTCCTTAGCCTTTACTTTTTCCTTGTAAAGCACTCTATATATTTGTATCCTCTCTCTCGAAATAAATCAAGGAGAATCATTTCTCTTCTTCTCTAGTTTTCTCTCTCGAGTTCTTCATAGATTTCTCTCTGGTTCTAAACAAAAGTCTCTCCTTTTCTTCTCAAATCTTCTCATTCTCGTCCATATCTCTCTTAGTTTACAAATCTCACATGGTATCAGAGCCTGGTTACTCGGATATCTAGCTTTCTCTTCCGCAAATACTCTGTTCTAAGTTCAAGATTCAACCTTTCTCCGAGTTACCTTCAAGCTAAGGCCTTTCCAGATGGAAAATCTCAAAACTTTAGCTATTCCGGTTACTCTCAAAGGGATGAACTACTTACTCTGGTCGCGGTTGGTGAAGACAGCTCTAGGAGGCAAAGGCTTATGGAGCCATGTCACGAGCTCTGAAGCACCAAGACAGACGACCCAAGATGGTGACAAGGAGATTGTCACAACCGATGTTGAAAAGTGGGAGCAAGAAGACATGATGGTTGTAACCATCCTCCAAAGCTCTCTTGACACATCCATACTCGAAGCCTACTCTTACTGTGAGAAGGCCAAAGATCTCTGGGATACCCTGAAGAAGGTCTACGGAAACATCAGCAACCTCAGCCGTGTGTTTGAAGTAAAGCGAGCCATCAACAATCTAAGCCAAGAGGGGATGGAGTTTACTCAGCACTTGGGAAAGTTCAGAACTTTATGGTCCGAACTTGAGATGCTGAGGCCAAACTCTATGGATCCAGATGTGCTTGAAGAAAGGCGTGAACAAGACAAGGTGTTTGGTCTCTTGCTCATCCTCAACCCAGCATACAATGACCTCATCAAACACATCCTCAGATACGAGAAGCTCCCATCCCTTGAAGAAGTGTGTTCTCAAATCCAGAAGGAGCAAGGATCTCTGGATCTATTTGGAGGCAAAGGAGACCTTGCTCTGGCAAACAAGGCTGTTGAAGATACTCAAGCTAACCCTCAGGCGAACCGGGTTTCATACAAGACTGAAGATAGAAGGACTGGTGGATGTGAGCATTGCAAGCGGAGAGGCCACAAGAAGGAGCAGTGCTGGATCCTCCATCCACATCTTAAACCTCCTAAGTTTGCTGCCAGAGACCGGGATGCAAGAGCCCAGTTCACAAGTGGAATGGTGAACCAAGACCAACCAGCAAGTACCTCAAACGGCCAGACTGAAGGAGCCAAAGCTCTCACCACCCATGGCACCCTGAAGAGCAATGATGATGGTCTAGTAAGGAGATCCGAACTAGACCTTCTCATCAAAGCCTTCAAAGAGTACTCTGGTATGGCAGTAGGTAGCCACTTAGAAACACCTAGGATATCTACTATTGTTGGAACCTCTCTTGCTGCATCCAGTATTCAAAACATAGATAGTGTTTCTCTTGCTGCATCCTCATTGCCTAAACCGTTAGTCATTGATTCTGGTGCATCTCAACATATGATAAGTGACACTAGATTGATTAAAGACATAAAACCGGCTTTAGGTCATGTTATGATAGCTAATGGAGATAGAATACCTATCAAGGGAATTGGAAACTTGCGCTTATTTGAAAAGGATTCTAAAGCTTTCTTCATGCCTGAATTCACATCCAACTTGCTTTCTGTAAAAAGAGCCACTTCTGATCTAAATTGCAAGGTTACTTTTAGTCCTAATGATGTGGTTTTTCAGGATATTAAGAGCAGTAAGCTGATTGGGAAAGGGATCACGAGAGGAGACCTTTACTTGCTTGAAGATGTCAAGCCTCTATCTAGTTTAAATTGCGCATTTAGTTCTGTTCCAGCTTTGAATAATGATGCATTGTGGCATGCTAGACTAGGTCATCCACATGGTAGAGCTTTGAACTTAATATTTCCTAGTGTTTCGTTTAAAAACAATGATTGTGAAGCTTGTATTTTGGGTAAACATTGCAAATCAGTCTTTCCAAGGTCTAGAACCATTTATGAGAACTGCTTTGATTTAGTGCATTCTGATGTGTGGACTGCCCCTTGCTTATCTAGAGAGAATCAAAAGTATTATGTCACCTTCATTGATGAAAAATCGAAATATACTTGGATCACCCTGCTTAAGTCTAAGGATAGAGTCCTAGAGGCATTTAAAAATTTTCAATCATATATTGCTAACAACTATAATGCCAAGCTCAAAATTTTTTGATCAGATAATGGAGGGGAGTATACCAGCAATGCGTTCAAAGATCATCTAGCCAAGCAAGGAATCATCCATCAAACCAGTTGCCCCTACACTCCTCAACAGAATGGTGTAGCTGAAAGGAAAAACCGCCACCTTATGGAGGTGGCAAGGTCAATCATGTTCCATAGACATGTTCCAAAAAGGTTTTGGAGTGATGCAGTCATCTCAGCTTGCTACCTAATCAACCGTACCACTACAAGAATCCTGAAAGATATCTCTCCCTTTGAAGTCCTCAACAAGATAAAGCCATCTCTAGATCATCTTAGAGTGTTTGGGTGTCTTTGCTATGTTCTGGTTCCGGGAGAAATGAGGAACAAGCTGGAGCCAAGAAGTTCCAAAGCCATCTTTATTGGGTACTCCACTACTCAGAAAGGGTACAAATGCTATGATCCATTGACAAGGAAGGTCTCAGTATCTAGAGATGTGAAGTTTGTAGAAGGAAGAGGGTACTATGAAGATAGCAAGTGGGATGACCTCAAAGATCTATCTCAAGACCCTACGGATCGGGCTACAAACCTTCGGATAATCCTAGAAAGCTTAGGTATCAACATGTCCCAGGATCAGGAACCTAGCCAACATCAACCAGCACCAACTCAAGAGTCCACTGCTGATGATACCCGAGTTGATCATGAGGGGGGAAATGAAGAAGACCTTGACCAGCATCAGGAAAGCTCAGTTCAAGACTCAACTCACCATGATCAAGCCGGCCATCACCAAGAAGAGCAACAACAAAGTAGTGGAGAAGAATCAGAAGCAGCTGCTCCAGAACCAGAAGAATTTCAAACCGAGGCTCAACCCCTAAGAAGAAGTACCAGAACCAGGCACCATCCTTCCCATTGGAAAAATACAAGGGTCTACTTCAATGCTGAAGCTGTGGCAAGTCCGATTGGAGGCTCATGCTCATTGGCTTGCTATCCAACTGAACATCAGGTATTCATAGGAGTACTTGATGGAGAAGAGATTCCAAGAAGTTTTGAAGAGGCAATGAAGCACAAAGTATGGAGAGATTCAGTGGGCAGTGAAAGGGACGCAATGATCAAGAATGGAACCTGGTTTGAAGCTGAGTTACCAAGGGGGAAGAAAGCTGTCACAAGCAAATGGATCTTCACCATCAAGTATAATGCGGATGGCACTATTGAGAGACACAAGACTAGACTGGTGGCTAGAGGATTCACCCAAACATATGGTGAAGACTACCTGGATACTTTTGCACCAGTAGCCAAACTCCATACTATCCGCATTGTGCTCTCTATTGCAACCAATCTGGAATGGGGTCTATGGCAGATGGATGTCAAGAATGCTTTCCTTCAAGGGGAGCTTGAAGATGAAGTCTACATGCATCCTCCACCTGGTCTTGAGCATTTGGTAAAACCAGGAAATGTGTTCCGGTTGAAGAAGGCAATCTATGGTCTTAAGCAATCTCCCAGAGCCTGGTACAACAAGCTAAGCACTACCCTGAATGGCCGAGGCTTTGTGAAATCAGAACTTGACCACACCCTCTTCACTCTCACCTCATCCTCAGGTATTATTGTTCTCCTTGTCTATGTTGATGATATCATCATAACAGGGAGTGACACAGCTGGTTTTCAATCTACTAAAGAGTTTCTTAAATCCATGTTTGATATCAAGGACTTGGGTAACCTAAAGTACTTCCTTGGTATAGAAATATGTCGATCAAAGGATGGACTGTTTCTTTCCCAAAGGAAGTACACACTTGATCTTCTTAGGGATGCAGGTACTGTAGATGGGAAACCAGCTAAGACACCCTTGGAGGAAGGGTATAAACTTACACTTAAGGGGGAGATTGAAGAAAACAAGCCATTTGGAGATGCTAAGCTGTATAGGAAGATGGTAGGGAAGCTAATCTATCTTAAAATCACCCGACCAGATATTTGCTATGCGGTGAACCAAGTGAGCCAACACATGCAAGACCCCAAGATGCATCATTGGAGTATGGTAGAGAGGATACTAAGGTACCTGAGTGGCTCACCCGGCCAAGGAGTCTGGATGGGATGCAACAAGAACACGGAATTGGTTGGGTACTGTGATGCAGACTGGGCAGGCGACAGAGTGGATAGGAAGTCTACCACAGGCTACTGCACGTTCATAGGAGGCAACCTAGTAACTTGGAAGAGCAAGAAGCAAAAGGTGGTGTCATGCTCTAGTGCAGAAGCTGAGTATAGAGCAATGAGGAAGCTGTCTAGTGAGCTGGTTTGGATCAAAGGGATACTCAAGGATCTAGGCATTGAAGTCATCAAACCCATTACCATGCATTGTGATAATCAAGCAGCTATTCATATAGCCTCCAACTCAGTCTTCCATGAACGGACCAAACACATAGAGGTGGACTGCCATAAGGTCAGGCAACTAGTGATTCAAGGTGTGATCCTTCCATGCTATACCAGAAGTGAGGATCAACTGGCCGATGTGTTCACCAAGGCTGCAAGGCAAAAGACAATCGAGTCCATTCACTCCAGATTGGGACTCGTTGATCTCTCTCATCCATAGTCCCCTACGCCATGAAGGCTCCACTCTTTTTCCCTCATTATGGTTTTATCCCATTGGGTTTTCTATAATGAGGTTTTTAATGAGGGGGATCTTCATGGATATCCAAGCTTGATCGGTTCCCTTGATCAAGCTTGAGGGGGAGTGTGGAAATGAGCTGAATAAAGAGGAGGATGGATCTAAGGAGTGTTCAAGGAGAAGGAAGAAAGTGAGGTCGACCTATCCGTACAAGGCCGTACAAGGCCGTACAGGCCGTACAAGGCCGTACAGGCCGTACAAGGCCGTACAAGGTCGACCGTACACTTATCGACTAAGGAGCAAAAGATGATCCGGGAAGGTTAACCTAGGAGAAGTTAACTTGGCGAGTTACCTTGAAGACTTACCACCTTATCCGAACGTTGGAGAGGATAAGGTTCGCGAGCCAGGCTGTCCAAAGCTAGAGCATCTGGTCCAAGATTCCAAGATGCTCTTCCCTCCTTAGCCACAAATTCAAATAAGCGCTCCTCTCCTTCTTGACCGGCCACGTCTCCTGTTCCTTAGCCTTTACTTTTTCCTTGTAAAGCAGTCTATATATTTGTATCCTCTCTCATGAAATAAATCAAGGAGAATCATTTCTCTTCTTCTCTAGTTTTCTCTCTCGAGTTCTTCATAGATTTCTCTCTGGTTCTAAACAAAAGTCTCTCCTTTTCTTCTCAAATCTTCTCATTCTCGTCCATATCTGTCTTAGTTTACAAATCTCACAGGGACTTGGCATGCTTGCAAGTAGCACACCTCCCACAGATTCTCTCCACATCTCTCTTCATATGCGGCCAATAGAAGTGATCCTGCAAAACTTTTAAGGTCTTGGCAACCCCAAAGTGTCCCATTAGACTGCCCCCATGGGATTCCCTGACAAAGAGATCTCTCAAAGAGCAGTTAGGCACACACAACCTATTATCATAAAACAAGTAGCCTTCTAGCCTGAAGTAATGCCCTGCAGCAAACTTCTCACAAGAAGCATAGGCTTCCTTGAAATCATGGTCAGTAACATACATATCTTTTATCTGCTCAAAACCAAGTAACTTAGCATCTATAGTGGTCAAGAGAACATACCTCCGAGATAGTGCATCAGCAACTATGTTCACCTTACCTTGTTTATACTTGATCACGTATGGGAAGGTCTCAATGAATTCAACCCACCTTGATTGTCTCTTGCTAAGCTTACTGTGCCCCTTTAAGTACTTTAGGGACTCATGATCAGTGTGTATGACAAACTCCTTGGGCCACAAGTAATGTTGCCACGTTTGTAATGCCCTCACCAAGGCATAGAGTTCTTTGTCATAGGTTGCATAGTTGAGAGTGGCTCCTCCAAGCTTCTCACTGAAGTAGGCTATAGGTTTCCTACCCTGCATCAATACAGCACCAATTCCAATTCCTGAGGCATCACATTCTATTTCAAACGTTTTAGTAAAGTCAGGAAGCATAAGAAGAGGTGATTGAGTAAGCTTCTCTTTTAGGCTCTGGAAAGCCTTCTCTTGTGCTTCTCCCCACTTGAATCCGACATCCTTCTTTATCACTTCAATCAAGGGAGCTGCAATGGTGCTAAAGTCTCTCACAAATCGCCTATAGAACCCAGCAAGCCCATGGAAACTCCTCACTTCTCCTACTGTGGTTGGACTCGGCCAGTCTTTGATGGCTTTGATCTTCTCCTCATCGACCTTAACTCCATCTGCACTTACAACAAAGCCTAGGAAAACCAAGTTATCCGTGCAAAAGGTGCACTTCTTCAAGTTGGCATAAAGCTTTTCATTCCTTAAAACATTCAGGACAGCCCTAAGATGTTCTAGATGTTCTTCTAAGTTCTTGCTATATACTAAGATGTCATCAAAGTATACTACAACCGAAATGCCTATGAATGACCTAAGAACATGATTCATTAACTTCATGAATGTACTAGGTGCATTTGTCAATCCAAATGGCATAACTAACCACTCATATAATCCATGCTTAGTCTTAAATGCAGTTTTCCATTCATCTCCTTCTTTCATCCTAATCTGATGATAACCACTTTTCAAATCTGTCTTAGAAAAGATGCAAGAACCATGCAATTCATCAAGCATATCATCTAATCTAGGTATAGGGTGGCGATACTTCACTGTGATGTTGTTGATTGATCTACTATCAACACACATATGCCAAGTACCATCTTCCTTAGGCACTAGGAGCACTGGTACAACACATGGGCTCAAACTCCCTCGGATATAGCCCTTCTCCATGAGTTCTTCTACTTGTCTTTGCAACTCCTTGGTCTCAACCGGGTTGGTTATGTATGCTGGTCGGTTTGGAAGTGTAGATCCTGGAACAAAGTCTATCTGATGCTCAATCCCACGCAAAGGAGGTAACCCAATGGGATTGTCCTCTGGAAAGACATCTTGAAACTCCTGCAAAAGAGAAACCATTTCACTCGGATACACCGGTGTAGAATCTGTTAAGTTCAAAAGAGTTTCTTTAAACACAAGTAAGATAGCTGATTGTTTAGAGTAGAGAGTTCTTTTGATATCACCCATGTTGGCATAGAAGTTTGGTTGCTTAGTTCCAGCCGGTTTGAGATCAATCTCCTTCTTCTTTTGGAGTTGAATCTGATCATGCTGAACTTCCTTAGGTGTCAAGGGAACCAGGACAGTCTTCTGACCCTTGAACTCTAAGGAGTGCTTGTTGGTGAATCCATCATGGATAACTCGGCGATCAGATTGCCAAGGTCTCCCAAGAAGTATGTGACCAGCTTCCATAAGCAACACATCACACAAGACTTCATCCTCATATCTCCCTATGGCTAAAGGAATGAGCACTTGATTTGAAACCTTCTTGGTGCCTTCTTCATTCAACCATTGTAGCCGGTAAGGTTTGGGATGCTTCTGAACCTTCAAACCCAACTTCTTGACCATTGTCTCACTAGCAGCATTCACACAACTACCTCCATCAACTATGAGGCTGCAAACCTTTCCTTGCACCAAGCACCTGGTATAGAATAGGTTCTCTCGTTGCTCTAGCTCCTCAGTCTTGGTTTGTAAGCTTAGAAGCCTTCTAGCTACTAAAAGCTTTCCCTGGACTGGTCCTTCTTCATGCTCTTCTCCAGTGTCTTCTTGGTCAGACTCGGAGTTGTCATCTTTGTAAGTTTTGTTAAGAACAGAGTGAAGAACACAAGAGAAAACAGAGAGTTTGATTCGAGAATTGGAGGAGAGAGAGAGAGAAGTGTTTATTAGAGAGAATAGAGAAGGAGTTCTTTTCCTTAAACTAAATAATGGTCTGGAGTACAACATATATAGACACAGGGAGACAGAAGAGAAAATAATAAACAAATGTCCACTTGCTTCTGCTCCCCAACGGTTATCAACCAGTTTGAATTTGAATTTTGAATCTGAACACTGTGATGTAGTTGATGCATGTAGTCGAGGCATGTAGTCAACTATATGATGTAGTTGAGGCATGTAGTCGAGGCATGTAGTCGACTATATCACAGGACTATGTAACATGTGATGTAGTTGAGGCATATAGTTGATTATATCACAGGACTATATAACCAGATGTTCTTCTCTTCTCTTGATGTCTCCATCTTTTATTCATGTCTTCATGTCAATACTCCCCCTCAATCTTATCCACAGGATATGGTTAAGCTTGGAACCCATGAAGACATCCCTCATTAAAACCTTTGTGTGCAAAACCCAGTGGGATAAAAACATACAAAGGAAAGAGTAGATGCTTCATGGCTAAGGGGATCATGATCTGGCCAAATCTATGAGTCCTAAGCTTGGACAGATGGACTCACAGACTTTGGTACTTGCTCCTTTTGGGAAGATATCAGTTAGTTGATCCTCACTTCTTGTGTAGCATGGTAGGATGATCTGTTGCTCCACTGCTTGTCTCACTTTGTGACAATCCACCTCAATGTGATTTGTCCTCTCATGAAACACTGAGTTTGATGCTATGTGAATAGCTGCTTGATTATCACAGTGCATTGTGATTGGTGTTGTAGTCTCTATACCCAAGTCTTTGAGCAGGTTTCTGATCCAAATGAGCTCACTGGTAAGTTTCCTCATTGCTCTATACTCTGCCTCAGCACTTGAACATGAAACTATCTTCTGCTTCTTGCTCTTCTAGGTAACCAGATTCCCTCCGATGAAGATGCAATATCCTGTTGTAGACTTCCTGTCTACTCTATCACCAGCCCAGTCTGCATCACAATAGCCAACCACTTCGGTGTTGCCATTACAGCCCATCCATACTCCTTGTCCAGGAGCTCCACTGAGGTATTTGAGTATCCTTTCCACCATTTCCAGTGATGAACCTTTGGCACTTGCATATGCTGGCTCACCTGGTTCACAGCAAAACAAATATCAGGTCTAGTTATGGTTAGATAGATAAGCTTACCCACTAGTCTTTTGTACTGCTTTGGATCATCAAATGAGGTGTCTTCATACTCCCCGTCACGCAAGATTTTGTAGCCATCCTCCAGTGGAGTCTTTGCTGGTTTTTCTCCAAGCATACCTGCTTCACTCAAGAGATCAAGTGTGTACTTTCTTTGGGATAAGAAGAGCCCCTCTTTAGATCGGCATACTTCTATTCCAAGAAAGTACTTCAGCTCACCCAAATCCTTAATATCAAATACAGATTTCAAGTAAGCTTTAGTGGTTTGTATACCTTCTTTGTCACTCCCTGTGATGATGATATCATCAACATACACAAGGATGACTACTATACCTTGTTGGCTGGTGAGAGTGAATAGGGTATGATCTGCCTCCGATCTACTAAACCCTTTTCCATTAAGGGTGGTGCTCAGCTTGTGATACCAAGCTCTAGGTGATTGCTTAAGTCCATAGATAGCCTTCTTGAGTCTCAACACATTTCCTGGTTTGACCATGTCTTCTAAACCAGGAGGAGGGCAGATGTAGACTTCATCTTCTAGTTCTCCTTGAAGAAAGGCATTCTTCACATCCATTTGCCACAAATCCCACTCCAAGTTGGTTGCAAGTGAGAGGAAGATCCTGATGGTGTGAAGCTTTGCTACTGGTGCAAAAGTATCCAAGTAATCTTCTCCATAAGTTTGGGTGAATCCTCTTGCTACCAGCCTTGTCTTCTTTCTTTATGGTTTCCCATTAGCTAGATACTTGATGGTGTAGAGTAGACGGCTAGTTACAGCTTTCTTGCCTCTTGGGAGCTCAGTTTCAAACCAAGTATCATTCTTGATCATGGCATTGATCTCATCCTCCTCTGATGCTCTCCACTCATCATCTGCCATTGCTTCTTCATAAGTCCTTGGGATGTATTCTTGATCTACATTACTTTTGAAGACTTGGTGCTCTTCTGGATATTGGGCCAAGGAACAAACTACCTGAGTGGGATGAGCTACTGCATTAGCACTAAAGTACACCCGTTTGTTCTTCCAGGTTTCTGGATCATATCTAATCCTAGTGCTTCTTCTTAGTTGTTGCACTTGCTCTTCTTCTTGCACTTGCTCTTCTTCTGGTTGTGCTTGGACTTCCTCTGGATCCTGTTGATCATGACTTTCAGAACCTTGATGTTGCACTGTTTCTTCTTGTTCTGGTTGGTTTCCCCCGTCATGATCAACATGGATACCATCTTCAACTGGATCAGCCGCTTGGTTAGGGTGTTCTCGTGGCTTTTCCCTTGCCAAAGGCTGGTTAATCCCAAGACTTTCCAGGATGATTCTCAAGTTGGTTGCTCTATCTGATGGGGTGTGTGAAAGATCCTCCAGATTTTCCCAGCTCTTCTCACCATAATACCCTTTTGACTCCACAAATTTGACATCCCTTGAGACCATCACCCTTCTAGTTTCTGGTACATAGCACTTGTACCCTTTCTGATTAGCTGAATAGCCAATGAATATTGCTTTGACACTCTTGGCTTCAAGTTTATTTCTTTGCTCTCCTGGAATCAAAACAAAACAGAGGCACCCAAACACACGCAAATGATCAAGAGAGGGTTTGTTTTTATTCAATACCTCAAAGGGAGAGACATCATGGAGGACCCTTGTAGGAGTTCTATTTATTAGATAGCATGCTGAGACCACAGCATCACCCCAAAAACGTTTTGGAACATTTGTGTGGAACATCATGCTTCTGGCAACCTCCATAAGATGTCGATTCTTCCTCTCTGCCACTCCATTTTGTTGTGGTGTGTATGGGCAGCTGGTTTGATGAACGATTCCATGTCTGGCTAGATGGTTTTTGAATGCATGGCTTGCGTATTCAACACCATTGTCTGACCTAAAAATTTTAATCTTGGCATTGAAATGATTATTGACATAGCTCTGAAAATTTATAAAGGCTTCTAAAACTCTATCTTTAGATTGAATTAAGGTTAGCCAAGTGTACTTTGATTTCTCATCTATAAAGGTGACAAAGTATTTATGGTTTTCTCTAGAACCACATGGAGCAGTCCAGACATCTGAGTGCACAAGATCAAAGCAGAGATCATAAATAGTGGTTGATTTAGTAAAAACGGTTTTGCAATGTTTGCCAAGGATACAAGCTTCACAGCTATCATTCCTAAAAGACAGATTAGGGAACATCAATCCTAAGGCACGAGAATGAGGATGGCCTAATCTAGCATGCCATAACACATTAGAATCTATAACAGAAGCAGAACTAAGAGCATAAGGTAAATCTGATTTAAGCTTGGTGTCTTCAAGCAAATAGAGGTCTCCTTTGCTTACACCCTTTCCAATCATCTTACTTGTCTGAATATCCTGAAAATAAACTTCATTAGGACTAAAAATCACATGACAATTAAGATCAGAAGTCGTTTTCTTAACTGAGAGCAAGTTAGATGTAAAAGTAGGCATATATAAGGCTTTAAACTCTCTACCAAACAAGTTGAAGTTCCCTATGCCCTCAATGGGTACCTTATCACCATTTGCAATCATCACATTTCCAAGAGCAGGTTTAACATTACTGATCAGTTTAGCATCTTTGATCATATGATGAGATGCCCCTGAATCTATGATCAATGGCCTAGCAGGTTGCGATATGTTCTGAATTGTATTTAAAGCATTATGAACATTACTACTGATGTTACCAGAGTTGGCATTGAGGGCTTTTATGAGAGCCTCAATGTCTGACTTGCGGATTAGAGAGTCCTCCTGGTTAAGTTGAGTAGATGTTCCAGCAATGTGAGCAGTAGAGTTCATAGCCCTCCCTCCATTCTCATGTGCTCTAGCCTGGTTGAATTTTGATGGAGGACGGAGGTGAGGGTGAAGGATCCGGCACTGGTTCTTCATGTGGCCGATCTTCCTACAATGATCACAAGTCACTGACTTCTTCCTATCTTCTGGTTTGAAGAAGGCCTTGTCTGCAGTTACTATCTCAGCCTTGTTGGCTAAGTTGAGTTCTCCTTTTCCTCCAAACAGACCAACTGAGCCTTGTTCCTTCTGGATTTGAGAGCACACCTCTTCTAGACTTGGTAGCTTATCAGCCCTCAGAATATGCTTAATGAGGTCGTTATAAGCTGGGTTGAGAGTGAGGAGTAGACCAAACACCTTGTCTTGCTCACGCCTCTCATTCAGGATAATGGGATCAGTAGTGCTTGGCCTCAACATCTCCAGTTCTGCCCAGAGAGCTCTGAACTTACCAAAGTGTTGGTTAAAGTCCTTATCTTCCTGGTTCAAGCAGTTGATGGCCTTCTTTACTTTAAAGACCCTACTGAGGTTGGATATGTTTCCATATACCTTCTGAAGGGTATCCCACAACTCCTTTGCGGTTTCACAGTATGAGTAGGCCTCCATTATGGGACCATCAAGTGAGCTTTGGATGATATTCAGCACCATAAAGTCCTATTGACTCCATTTGCCTTCATTTGCCACCACAATCTCCTTGCCATCTTCTCCTTGGATGGTTTGCTTTGGCCCCTCCTCTGAAGTGATATGCGTCCATAAGCCTCTTCCACTAAGGGCATTCTTGATCAATCTTGACCAGAGAAGGTAGTTAACCCCCTTTAGAGTGACTGGAACCACCACTGCCTTGTTGTGCTCCATTTCGAAAAGCTATTGACCAGTGGGTAAAAGGATGAACCAAGGATTTTAGAGAAGTAAAGATGAGTTTCTGAATACTGGAGCAACCAGAGAATAGAACAGAACAAGTTTACTTTGTTTGTATTGTGAACGGAAGATGAGAAAAGATGAAGAATAGTTGAGGAACTCGCAAGAACAGGTCTATTATCCACTGGATAAAAGAATGTTCTTCAAGAAACTCAAGAACTGATACCATGTAAGTTTTGTTAAGAACAGAGTGAAGAACACAAGAGAAAACAGAGAGTTTGATTCGAGAATTGGAGGAGAGAGAGAGAGAAGTGTTTATTAGAGAGAATAGAGGAGTTCTTTTCCTTAAACTAAATAATGGTCTGGAGTACAACATATATAGACACAGGGAGACAGAAGAGAAAATAATAAACAAATGTCCACTTGCTTCTGCTCCCCAACGGTTATCAACCAGTTTGAATTTGAATTTCGAATCTGAACACTGTGATGTAGTTGATGCATGTAGTCGAGGCATGTAGTCAACTATATGATGTAGTTGAGGCATGTAGTCGAGGCATGTAGTCGACTATATCACAGGACTATGTAACCTGTGATGTAGTTGAGGCATATAGTTGACTATATCACAGGACTATATAACCAGATGTTCTTCTCTTCTCTTGATGTCTCCATCTTTTATTCATGTCTTCATGTCAATAATCTTCTGAGGCATACTCACCATCTTCCAGTAGGATCATGACTCTCTTGTTGGTACACTCATTGACATAATGACCTCGTCCTTGGCACTTGAAACACTTGACATCACGAGCTCTGGAACTAGAAGCCTCAGCTTTGCCCTTGCCCTTGTCAAGAGCACTGCTTGGTTTGGTTTCTTCCCTCGGATAGGACTTGTTGTCTTTCTGATATGGCTTAGAATCCTTAGGATAGGATGACTTCTCTTCCTTGGTGCTGTGTAACCGGTTGGATCCATAGTTGGCTCGTGAGTGTCCCTTCCTCTTGAGTTGTTGTTCCACAAGAATAGCCTTGTGTAACATCTCTTCTAACTCCACATAATGTTGCATCTCAACATTGTCTTGTATCTCTCGGTTTAGACCACACAAGAACCTTGACATGGTTGCTTCTCTATCTTCGGATATGCTAGCCCTTAGCATGAGCAACTCCATCTCATGGTAATACTTATTGAGATGAAGAAGCAAAAGAGAGACTAAGAGGACAAATGGAAAATAAGAGAACTCATCAACTTGCTCTACAAGTAATTTCGTACATACTTGGATCACAAGGTTTCTAGTCTGACCTAATGACTTGGAAGACAAGGCAAGGAAGCATTGTCGACCAAGCTACACTTCTGGAGACTTAGAAGACCGTTGGGGAGCAAGAGATATCTGTGACAAGTTGAATTTGAAAGAGTCACATGTCTTGCTAAGCAATAGAGCTGTTGGAGGTGCTGTCACTTTCACAGACCAGAAGCAACTTATTTTAATGTTTCCTCTTTGTTTTCTTCTGAATGTCTCTCTCTTGTCTCTTTATTAATATGTAAACAAGCATGAAATTAAGTAAGGATTTCGAATCCTCCTTTCTCTCTCTCTCTCTCTCTCTCTATCTCTCTCTATTCTGTCCAGAAATGTGTTCTTGAGTTCATCTCTCTTGTTCTTCACTCAAACTCAACCAAACTCGACCATTCTCTTATATTCTCATCATAATTTCACAATTCTAACATGGTATCAGAGCTTTAAGCTCCTAGCCTTCTTTATTTCCGCAAATCTACTCTGGTCTTTCTCTGTTTTTTTTTTTGCTCTGTTTTGCTCTGTTTTGCTCTGTTTTTACTCTGTTTCTCTTCCAAAAAAATTCTTTGTGTTCTACACTCTCAGAGCATCTTAGTTCCTCAACTCCATTGTTTATCTTTTTCATCTCTTATTTTCCCATTTCCATCTGCAAATCACATTCTGCTGCTTATTTTAAAAATTTATGTGTTCTTCATCTTTACCCACTGGATAATAGCTTTAACCATTGGGTAAAAGAAATACAGCCATGGAAATGAAGAAAAGAAGTGTTATTCCAGTAACCCTTGAGGGTTCTAACTACTTGTTATGGTCAAGAGTGGCCAGAGTTACCTTGGGAAGTCATGGACTTTGGGACAGCCACATCATGAAGGCTGAAGCTTCAAAGAGGATGACTCAAGATGATAGTCAGGTGATTGGTTTGATGGATGAAGACAAGTGGGTCATAGAAGACCAGCAAACACTTGAGATCATCCACAACTCTCTCACAGAACCAATATTGGAGGCTTACTCACATTTTGAAACCATCAAAGATCTATGGGAGAGTCTTAAATCTGTGTATGGGAATCTCTCCAATCTGAGCCGTGTGTTTGAAGTCAAGAGGATTATCAACAACCTGAGCCAGAAGGAAGTGGAGTTCAATCAGTATTTTGGCAAGTTCAGAAGCCTGTGGGCAGAGCTTGATGAGCGTAGACCTTTCTCCTTAGATCCAGAGGTCATAAGGGAAAGATATGAGCAGGATAAGGTTTTCACTCTACTCCTGAACCTCAATTCGTCCTACAACCATCTCATAAAGCATATTCTAAGAGAGGTCAAGCTTCCAAACTTAGAGGAAGTGTGTTTTCTGGTCCAAAGAGAGCAAGGAGCACAGAAACTCTTCAAGGAAGAAGAGAAACCGGTCAAGGGAGAAGAGAAACCGGTTCATCATGGAAATCATATGCAGAAGAGAAAGATAGGACGTGGCTGGTATATGGAGACAATAGAAGAAAGCAGGAGTTGGCTCATAAAAGAACCAAATTAAGAAGCCAACATGACACCAAGAAGCTAAAGGAAGCTGAGCAAGAAGTCTTGGAGGGAAAGTCCATGTACTCTGCTTTATTGAGTGAATCTAATGGAGTAAACAATTGGAACAAGGCTGTGATCAATGATGGTCCCATCAGGATGAGTGATATAGAGCCACTAATCCGAGCAGCCAAAGCCATTATCTCCTCAAAGAAGTCTGGTACACATTCCCCTGTCTCTAAGCCCATTATAATAGATTATGGAGCTAGTCATCATATGATTAGTGATAGGAATCTTATTAGTGATGTTAGGCCTGTCTTAGGGAATGTAATAATAGCCAATGGAGATAAGGTGAAGATAGAAGGAATAGGGAACCTTAAGTTGTTTGATAGAGAATCCACTGCCTTCTACATGCCTGGTTTTGCTTCTAACTTACTTTTAGTCAAGAAGGCCACGGTTGACCTGAATTGTCAGGTGGTTTTTAGGCCTAATGATGTTGAGTTTCAGGATCTTAAGACAGGGAAAGTGATTGGAGAAGGAAACAGCAAAGATGGTTTATACCATCTCCAAAAGACTAAGCCTTCTCATCCCTCTATTTCTACTCCTTTATGCATGACCAGCACTAATCTTTGTGATAACACTACTTGGCATGCTAGATTAGGACATCCACACTCTCGTGCATTAGAACTTATACTGCCTGAAATGTCATTTAGCCACTTGGAATGTGAAGCATGCATCTTAGGAAAGCATTGCAAATCTGTGTTTCCAACATCAGTTACTATCTATGAAAAATGTTTTGACTTAGTTCACTCTGATGTTTAGACCTCTCCATGTATTTCTAGGGATAACCATAAATATTTTGTCACCTTTATAGATGAGAAATCAAAATACACTTGGATTACTTTGCTGCCTTCTAAGGATCGTGTGTAAGATGCATTTATGAACTTTCATTCTTTTGTCAGTAACCACTTTAAAGCTAATGTGAAGGTACTGAGCTCAGACAATGGATGAGAGTATACAAGTCATGCATTCAAGAGTCATCTAGCAAAGCATGGTATAGTCCACCAGACAAGCTGTCCTTATACTCCTCAGCAAAATGGAGTGGCTGAGAGATAGAATAGGCATCTCATGGAGGTGGCTAGATCAATGATGTTCCATGCCAATGTTCCAAAAAGGTTTTGGAGTGTTGCTGTGGTCACAGCATGCTATCTCATCAACCGGATCCCTACCAAGGTGCTGAAGGATGTCTCTCCTTATGAAGTGTTGAACCAAACCAGGCCATCTATTCATCACCTCAGAGTGTTTGGATGTGCCTGCTTTGTGTTGATACCAGGAGAACAAAGAAACAAGCTAGAAGCAAAGAGCATGAAGTGTATCTTCATTGGATACTCTTCTACACAGAAAGGATACAAGTGCTACAATCCTGAAACAAGAAGAGTTCTTGTATCCAGAGATGTGAAATTTATGGAAGGAAAAGGTTTCTATGCTGAGAAGAATTGGGATGAGCTGAAAGACCTATCTCAGGCATCTGACAAGGCTAATAACCTGAGAATAATCATGGAGAGTCTGGGAATCAGTTTATCCAAGAAAAAGGAGGCCACCAGAGAAGCTAAACCTCCTAAAGAAACTGAACAAGAGGCTGAAGAAGTCATTCATCCTGATCCTGAAGGGGGCAATGAACAAGAACCCAAAGTTCATGATCAGGATGGTGTTGAAAAACAAGAAACTGAAACTGCTCAGGTTCATGAGGAAGAAGAGCAGGAAGTGGAAGAGGACGACCAGGTTCAGCCCCTAAGAAGGAGTACTAGGATCAAGAAACCTGCATCAAACTGGATTAACACAAGAGTGTACTTCAATGCTGAAGCAGTGGCTCATCCAATAAGTGCAGTGTGCTCTCTTGCTCAATATCCAGAAGAACATCAAGCTTTCATCATGGAGTTGGACCAGGAATACATTCCAAGATCATATGAAGAAGCAATGGAGGATGAAGAGTGGAAAGACTCAGTTGGAGGTGAGATTAATGCTATGATCAAGAATGATACCTGGTATGAAGCTGAGCTTCCCAAAGGCAAGAAAGCTGTGTCAAGCCGCTAGCTCTTCACCATCAAGTACCTAGCCAATGGAAAACCAGAAAGAAAAAAGACAAGACTGGTTGCAAGGGGTTTTACTCAGGTCTATGGGGAGGATTACCTTGATACATTTGCTCCAGTGGCCAAGCTCCACACCATAAGGATTGTTCTCTCATTAGCAGTCAACTTGGAATGGGATCTATGGCAAATGGATGTCAGGAATGCTTTCCTACAAGGTGAATTGGAAGATGAGGTTTACATGAGACCACCTCCTGGCCTAGAACACCTTGTCAAACCAGGGAATGTCTTGCGATTGAAGAAAGCAATCTATGGATTAAAGCAATCACCAAGAGCCTGGTACCATAAGCTAAGTACAACACTCAATGGAAAAGGGTTTATCAAGTCTGAAGCTGATCACACTCTCTTTACCCTCACCAGTCAACAAGGCATTGTGGTTATACTAATCTATGTGGACGACATTATCATAACAGGAAGTGATAAGGAAGGTATCTCCTTAACCAAATCCTTTCTCAAGTCTTCTTTTGATATTAAAGACTTGGGTGAACTAAAGTACTTTCTAGGGATTGAGATATGCCGATCTAAAGAGGGGCTGTTCTTATCTCAAAGAAAGTATGCTCTTGATCTATTGAGTGAGGCAGGTGATCTTGGAGGAAGGACAGCAAAGACTCCACTTGAAGATGGCTACAAGGTTCTGCGAGAGGCGGAGTTTGAAGATAAGCCATTTGGAGATGTCAAGAAGTATAGGAGGATGGTTGGGAAACTTATTTACTTAACTATCACAAGGCCAAACATTTGTTTTGCTGTGAACCAAGTCAGTCAGCACATGCAAGCGCCTAAGGTTCATCACTTGAACATGGTGGAGAGGATCTTGAGATACTTGAAAGAAGCTCCTGGTCAAGGTGTTTGGATGGGATGCAATGGAAGCACTGAGATCACTGGATATTGTGATGCTGATTAGGCAGGAGATAGGGTTGATAGGAAATCAACTACTGGGTATTGTACATTCATTGGAGGCAATTTGGTGACTTGGAAAAGCAAGAAGCAGAAAGTTGTATCATGTTCAAGAGCTGAGGCAGAGTATAGAGCTATGAGAAAGCTCACCAACGAGTTGATATGGATCAAGGGGTTGCTTGGGGACTTGGGAATCGAGACAACATCACCCATCACAATGCATTGTGACAACCAGGCTGCAATTCACATCGCCAGCAATTCAGTCTTTCATGAAAGGACCAAACATTTTGAAGTAGACTGCCACAAGGTCAGACAAGCTGTGGAGAAGCAAATCATTCTACCTTGCTACACAAGAAGTGAAGACCAACTTGCTGACATTTTCACCAAGGCAGCAAGCACCAAAGTCTGTGAGTTCATCCACTCTAAGTTGGGACTCATAGACCTCACATCTCACTAGCTCTCCTAACATGGAGGCTTCTACTCTTTTTCCTTAGTGTGTTTTTATCCCACTGGGTTTTACACACTAAGGTTTTAATGAGGGAAGTTCTTCATGTTTCCAAGCTTGACCAGTCCCTATGGTCAAGCTTGAGGGAGAGTATTGAGATGAAGAAGCAAAAGAGAGACTAAGAGGACAAATGGAAAAGAAGAGAACTCATCAACTTGCTCTACAAGTAATTTCGTACATACTTGGATCACAAGGTTTCTAGTCTGACCTAATGACTTGGAAGACAAGGCAAGGAAGCATTGTCGACCAAGCTACACTTCTGGAGACTTAGAAGACCGTTGGGGAGCAAGAGATATATGTGACAAGTTGAATTTGAAAGAGTCACATGTCTTGCTAAGCAATAGAGCTGTTGGAGGTGCTGTCACTTTCACAGACCAGAAGCAACTTATTTTAATGTTTCCTCTTTGTTTTCTTCTGAATGTCTCTCTCTTGTCTCTTTATTAATATGTAAACAAGCATGAAATGAAGTAAGGATTTCGAATCCTCCTTTCTCTCTCTCTCTCTCTATCTCTCTCTATTCTGTCCAGAAATGTGTTCTTGAGTTCATCTCTCTTGTTCTTCACTCAAACACAACCAAACTCGACCATTCTCTTCAATTCTCATCATAATTTCACAATTCTAACAATACTCCTCCACTGATCGTGAACCTTGAGTAAGCTTCCTGAGCCTGTGATGCAAATCTCTATGGTAGTGGCTTGGAACAAACCTCTTGCGCATGATAGACTTCATCTTTGTCCAAGTCTCAATTGGTTCCTCTCCATTCCTTCTACGGTTAGTGATGTACTGATCCCACCAGCTTAGAGCATAGTCATAGAATTCAGTAGCAGCAATCTGGATCTTCTTGTGGTTGGTGTACTGCTTACACTGAAAGACAAGCTCAATCTTCTTCTCCCATTCAAGATAAGCATCCGGATCAGCTTTACCATGGAATGGGGGTATCTTGATCTTCAAGCCAGCAAGTTCATCTCTCTGGTTTTTCCTTCCTTCATGTCCACGCCTATGTCTTCTTTGGCTTTGTCTTGAGGAAGAACTGATATGCTCATAGTAGTTGTCAGTCTCTTCAGAACCAGCATGCTCATGTCGAGTTGCATGAGGTCTCTCTTCTCTCCTAGTCTCTCGGTTGGGACCTTGACCAGTAGCTCTTCGTACTTCTTCTCTGAACTCTCTCCGGATCTCATTGAGGTTGGTCCTCATCATCTCTGTCATGGTTGCTATCATGGACTGATTCAGTTGAGCAGTTATGGCTTCCATGAGCAGCTTGTTCTTCCGGACTAGCTCAGCTTCTTCTTCAGACTCGGTCCCCATTGTTTCCTGCACAAAAGAAAACAAGATAACCAGTAAAAAGATTCTAGGAAAACAAGAGAAGCAAAAAGGAAAAAGATCAACAAAAAGTTAAGCTTGCTCGGCAAGATAAGAGAAAAAAGGCTATGCGGCTAGGTTAAAATTGACTAGGGTTTCCGCCTACCAAGCAAAAAAGGAAAATCTCTTAAGCATTGTCTAAAACTCTCTAAGATTTTCGAGCAGCCTAAACAACTTAGATCTACTTCTTGTTCAATTTGATTATGAGTTTTTGCGGATGAAACAAAAAGAATCAAGAGAGAAAGAATACTTCCCAAACCAAAGTTGCTCTGATACCACTTGATGAGCCCCTAGGATGCTCTTTGGTTGATTGGGAGGATAGATCCTTGCAAGAATGAATCAGAGACTCAAGTTCTTCAAGTTTTGTGGAATGAATGGTGACACAAGAGGGATGAGAAGACTCTTGATACTCCTAGATGATTAGCTCGGATATGACACACCAAGTAAACACCCTTAGAACTCCGGATACAACACACCAGAGACACTCGACACACTTTCTAGAGAGAGAGCCGTCAAGAGAGAAAAGAACTCGATGATTATTGATTGCTTGAGTACAATAGGGTTAGGGAAAACCCTTAAATAAAAGAAACCAGAGAACATGCTCTCTAGGGTTTCGAAAATAAGAAAAATGGAAACTATAGTTTAAACATAACATAAGCTTAAAATGTAAATACTTCTGCTAGTCTTGGGCCGAGATAGAGCCTAATTGATTTGTAAGATAAGTCGTGGCCGCGTTAAAAACCTTCCTCCGGAAAACCTTGTGGGACCAAACCAAAAGCAAGGAAAAGAGCACACACCAAATGTCTTACCTAGACACTAACTCAGCTTGATGTAGAGATGGCTTGAATAGTGTTCAAGACTTCTCGGATCAAACCTTGTCCAAGACTTTCTTCTTGTTGTGGATGTGAAGTGAGTAATCCTACAACAGTCTTTTTAAGTTTCTTGACTCTGGGACGAGTCATGGGACCTTCTGGAATGGTTAGAGCATCATCACCAGGCTGCTGGTGCATTGTGGCATCATGTGACTCAACTAAGCTCTCCTTGTTCTCCTTATTGATCCGGTCCATGATCACATCAGTATGACACACCAGAAAGATACTCGAGAACTTCTAGAGAGAGAGATCCGTCAAGAGAGAAATAAGACTCGATAGTATTAGATTGCTTGAGTACAATAGGGTTAGGGAAAACCCTTAAATAAAAGAAACCAGAGAACATACTCTCTAGGGTTTTGAAAACATTAAAATGGAAAACTATAGTTTAAAATATAACATAAGCTTAAAGATAAATGAACTTCTGCTAGTCTTGGGCCGAGATAGGGCCTAGGTGATTTGTAAGACAAGTCGTGGCCTCGTTAAAAACCTTCCTCCGGAAAACCTCGTGGGACAAAACCAAAAGCAAGGAAAAGAGCACACACCAAATGTCTTGCCTAAACACTAACTCAGATTGATGTAGAGATAGCTTGAATGGTAATCAAGATATCTCGAATCAAACCTTGTCCAACACTTTCTTCTTGTTGTGGATGTGAAGTGAGTAATCCTACAACAGTCTCCTTAAGTTTCTTGACCCTGGAACGGGTCATGGGACATTCTGGAATGGTCAGAGCATCATCACCAGGCTGCTGGTGCATTGTGGCATCATGTGACTCATCTAAACTCTCCTTGTTCTCCTTAGTGATCCGGTCCATGATCACATCACCCCCTCCCTCTTTAAAAGGATTTGTCCGCAAATCTGGTTCATCAACAGCAAAAGGGGCCAAGTCAGTGACATTGAAGCTATTTGATACATCATACTTACCTTGGAGATCAAGTTTATAGGCATTGTCATTGATCTTGTGGATGATCTCGAAGGGTCCATCAACCCTTGACATTAGCTTGGACTTCCTCTCGTTGGGAAACCTATCCTTCCTCAGGTGAAGCCAAACTTGGTCACCGACTTCAAAGAGCTTCACACGCCTTCCCTTGTTGGCTTGCTTCTCATAGAACTTAGTTTTCTGTCCAATGTTTTGTCTAGCCTTCTCATGGATTTGTTGAACCATCTCAGCTTTCTTCTTACCGTTCAAACTAACCCTTTCACACTCATGTAAAGGCATTAGATCCAAAGGAGAGGTGGGATTGAACCCATAAACAATTTCAAAAGGAGAATACTTACAGGCAGAATGCATGGCATGATTGTATGCAAATTCACAATGTGGGAAGTAGTCTTCCCAAGTTTTCAAGTTCTTTCTGATGAATGCACGTAGGAGTGTTCCTAGAGTTCTATTAACTACCTCAGTTTGTCCATCAGTTTGTGGATGACATGTAGTAGAGAACAACAACTTAGTGCCTAGCTTAGACCAAAGATTCTTCCAAAAGTAACTAAGAAACTTAGTATCTCTGTCAAAAACTATAGTCCTAGGCATGCCATGTAAACGAACAACTTCTTTAAGGAACAAGTTAGCAATATGCAATGCATCATCAGTCTTATGACATGCTATGAAATGTGCCATCTTAGAGAACCTATCAACAACTACAAATATGGAGTCCTTTCCGGTTCTAGTCCTAGGCAATCCAAAAATGAAATCCATGGAGATGTCATTCCTGTTGAAATAAAGAAGGGAATGTCCAGAAGAAGAAGCTGGTTCATGATCCAAGCATTGATAAAGAGAAATAAAGAAGACAAGAAGAGAAGATTTTAGACACTTGAAGATGAAGCTGTTCGTACAGCCATTTGTCCACACTCGACATAAGTGACTTGCAAGGCAAGAAAGGAGTTGGGGAGAGGCTTATGACCGTTTGTAGGCTCCAGAAAACATCTGATTCGAATTCAAACAGGAGGAGTTAGTTTATATTAAAGAAAGAAGATCACATGTGCATAAGAGCTTGTACCTGAGCTGTCACTTTCATCTGTGGGAGACTGCACCACCATCTCTCCTCCTGTCCATTTCTGCTCCTTCTGGTCGTGCCTGCATTTGTCATAATCCTCTTGTCCTTGTT
>CAJHQP010007112.1:0-34096 GCA_905132765.1 Moricandia arvensis
AGATCCATCGAACTTAGAGGCTTACAACTACTTGAGAAGGCCAAGGGACCTGTGGGACACTCTTCAGAAGGGTATGGGAACATATCAAACCTTACTAGGCGGATGTTTGAGATCCCAAACGAGCCCATCAATAGTCTAGCTCAAGAAGACAGGAGTTTACAAAAGCACCTTGGAAAGTTCAGAACTTCTGTGGTCAGAGCTAGAGATGTGGAGGACCGAGTACAACAGATCAGCTGAGCTTAATGAGAGGAGAGAGCAAAAAGTTCTTTGGGCTGCTTCTCACTCTCAACTCCAGCTATAATGATCTGGTACAACATATCTGCAGAAGCGATAAGCTACCTACCTTGGAGGAAGTATGCGCGCTAGATTCCAGAAGGCAACAAGGTTCATTGGGGTTAGTCATGGAGGAAAGGGAAAAAAAAAAAAAAAAAAAAAAAAAAAAAAGAAAAAAAAAAAAAAAAAAAAAAAAAAAAAAAAAAAAAAAAAAAAGCAAAAACAATTCATAAAAAAAAAACGAAAAAAAATAAAAAAAAAAAAAAAAAAAAATAAAAAAAAAAAAAAAAAAAAAAAAAAAAAAAAAAAAAAAAAAAAAAAAAAAAAAAAAAAAAAAAAAAAAAAAAAAAAAAAAAAAAAAAAAAAAAAAAAAAAAAAGAAATGGGAGCTTACTCTAGCAATCAAGCGAGGTGCCACAAGCCAAACAAGTGAACAAGTACGAGGACAGAAGGTTCAATGGAACTTGCAAGATCATTGCAAGAGACAAGCGGCACAAGAAGTATCAGGTCTGGATTCTCCATCTGCACCTCAAGCCACCCAAGTTTAGAAGGATAGAGAACCCAGGGCGAATGTGAGTATGAGGAACTGATCAGCAGGAGCTGGACCCTCAACCCGTCCACAAGCAAGCTGAAGGGCGTGAAGGTGCAGGAGAACAAAGCTGGTGACTTACACTGCTGCAAACCAACCGTCCTAAGAACAATTGAGTTCATCCGCGATCAGAAATGGATGCTCTCATCAAGATGCTCAAGGATAATGGTAACAACATCTTTGGTAACCTCAAGGGGTATCCTTTTGGTGCATCTATGGTTGCTAGTTTCCATGATCAAACGAATGCTTATACTCACTCTAGGATTGCTGGTCTATCTCATAGTGCTTGTAGCATGTCTAAACCTTTGATAGTTGATCCAGGTGCATCACATCATATGATTAGTGATACTAGTCTAATTAAAGACATTGAACCTACAAGTGGACATGTTATGATAGCAAATGGTGATAGGATTCCCATAAGAGGTATAGGCAAGTTAAAACTGTTTGACAAGGAATCTAGAGCTTTTTACATGCCTGAGTTACAATAAACTTGTTATCGGTTAAGAGATGTACTAATGACTTGCAATGCAATGTGATCTTTAGTCCTAATGATGTAAAGTTTCAGGATATTGAGAGCAGCCGATTGATTGGGCAAGGAATTTACAAAAGGAGACCTTTACTTACTTGAAGAGATCTCTTCTCTGCCTAGTAATAGTTGCTCATTTACTTCTATCCGTGCTTCTACTTTGAATAAGAATGCTTTGTGGCATGCTAGACTAGGACATCCTCATGTTAGGGCTTTAAGTTTAATGGTTCCAGGTGTTGTCTTTGAAAATAATGATTGTGAAGCTTGTATCTTAGGCAAGCATTGTAAGACTGTTTTTCATAAATCCAGTACTCTTTATGATCATTGCTTTGATTTAATACCTTCAGATGTGTGGACTGCTCCTTGCTTGTCTAGAGAGAATCATAAATACTTTGTCACATTCATAGATGAGAAGTCTAAATACACCTGGATAACCTTAATTCCATCTAAAGATAGGGTGCTAGATGCATTTAGAAATTTTCAAGCTTATGTGACTAACCACTTCAATGCTAAACTTAAAATTTTTAGATCAGATAATGGTGTTGAGTACACGAGCCAAGCTTTCAAGCAACACCTATCCCAACATGGAATTCTTCATCAAACAAGCTGCCTTTACACACCTCAACAGAATGGAGTGGCCGAGATTCTGGAGTGATGCTGTGGCCACAGCTTGTTATCTTATCAACCAAACCCCAACCAAAGTCCTTGATGATCAGTCACCATTTGAAGTTTTGAACAAGTATAGGCCAGCCTTAGATCACATCCGGGTCTTTGGTTGTCTTTGCTTTGTTTATAAACCAGGGTAGCTAAGAAACAAGCTTGAGGCAAAGAGCACAAAGGGGATATTCGTTGGGTATTCACCAACACAGAAGGGGTAAAAATGCTATGATCCGGTTACCAGGAGGGTTCTTGTCTCAAGGGATGTCAAGTTTGTAGAAGAAAGAGGGTTCTAAGAGGAGAAGAACCAAGGAGAACTAAAAGATTTGGCTTCAGATAAGGCAGTTAATTTGAGAATCATTTTGGAAGGACTTGGGATTAACATTTCCTAGGATCCTAAGAGTGGAGGAGGACAACAAGAAGGACCTCCCACTGCTGATACTGATGGTCAAGCACCCCACCTCGATCATGAGGGGGGAAATGAACCTGATATGGATAACCAGCAGGAGGAAGAATCAGGTCCTCAACATGATCAAGGTGTAAACCAAGAAAATGATGAAGATGGAGAGGTTGGAAATTGGAATCAAGAAGAGGCCGAGGAGGATCAACCAGTAGCAGCTCAACCTTTGAGGATAAGTACTAGAGTGAGCAACCCACCATCCAACTGGATCAACAGTCGAGTATACTACAATGCTCAAGCTGTTTGCACTTTTGAGCATTATCCGGAAGAGCGCCATTCTTTTATAATCAGCTTGGATGAGAGTCAAGTTCTAAGATCCTACGAAGAAGCAATGAAAGACAAAGAATGGAGGGATCCAGTTGGAGCTGAGGCTGATGCAATGATCAAGAATGATACTTGGTTTGAAAGCAAACTACCAGAGGGGAAGAAGGCTGTGACCAGCAGATGGATCTTTACTATCAAGTACCTTGCAAATGGAAAGATTGATAGGAAGAAAACAAGATTAGTGGCGAGGGGATTTACTCAAACATATGGAGAGGACTACATAGACACCTTTGCTCCAGTCGCCAAGCTCCATACAATCAGGATAGTTTTATCCCTTGCAGTGAACTTGGAATGGGGACTTTGGCAAATGGATGTAAAGAATGCCTTTCTACAAGGAGAACTTGAAGATGAGGTATACATGCATCCTCCTCCTGGTCTTGAGCACTTGGTCAAATAGGGAAATGTCCTAAGGTTGAAGAAGGCTATATATGGTTTAAAGCAGTCTCCTAGAGCCTGGTATACCAAGCTGAGCACTACTCTCAATGGGAAAGGCTTCAAGAAGTCCGAACTCGATCATACCCTCTTCACCTTAACAACTTCATCAGGTATGGTTGTTCTTCTCGTGTATGTTGATGATATCATCATCACAGGAAGTGACAAGGTTGGTATTCAATCTACCAAGGATTTTCTAAAATCAGTATTTGAGATCAAAGACTTAGGAGAGATGAAATACTTCCTTGGTATTGAGATATGTAGATCCAAGGAAGGTTTGTTCCTTTCTCAAAGGAAATATACACTTGATCTTTTGAAAGATGCAGGTAAACTTGGAGGGAAGACAATGAGGACACCCTTAAAGGAGGGTTATAAGGTTCCACGAGAAGGGGGGATTGAAGATAGCCAACTGTTTGAGGATGCCAAGCTTTATAGAAAGCTTGTGGGTAAGCTAATCTATCTAACTATTACACGACCTGATATATGTTTTGCTGTGAACCAGGTGAGCCAACATATGGAAGGACCACAGGAGCATCATTGGAACATGGTTAGCCGGATCCTGATGTACCTGAATGGCTCACCAGAGTAGGGAGTGTGGATGGGATGCAACCAGAGCACTGAAGTGGTGGGATACTGTGATGCTGATTGGGCTTGAGTCCGGGCAGATAGAAAGTCTACCACAGGCTATTGGACATCCATTGGTGGGAACTTGGTCACTTGGAAAAGCAAGAAACAGAAGGTGGTTTCATGCTCCAGTGCTGAGGCTGAGTATAGAGCCATGCTGAAGCTGACTAATGAGCTAGTTTGGATCAAGGGGATACTGAAGCACTTGGAGATTGATTAGTCCACACCAATGACCATGCATTGTGACAACCAAGCAGCAATCCATATTGCCTCAAACTCGGTGTTCCATGAGAGAACCAAGCACATTGAAGTTGATTGTCACAAGGTGATGCGTCCCTAGGATGCTCTTTGGTTGATGGGGATGGATAGTTCCTTGCAAGAACGATTCAGAGACTCAAGTTCTTCAAGGTTTGTGGATTGATTGGTGACACAAGAGGGATGATAAGACTCTTGATACTCCTAGATGATTAGCTCGGATATGACACACCAAGTAAACACCCTTAAGGTCTCTGGATATTACACACCAAAACTCGACAACTTTCTAGAGAGAGAGAGCCGTCAAGAGAGAAAATAACTCGTTGAATAAAAGGTTTCTTGAGTACAATAGGGTTAGGAGAACCCTTTAAATAAGACAAACCAGAAAACATACTCTCTAGGGTTTCAAAAATAAGAAAAATAGAAAACTATAGTTTTAAATTAACATAAGCTAAAAAATGTAAATATTTCTATAGTCTTGGGCCGAGATAGAGCCTAAGTGATGTGTAAGACATGTTGTGGCCTCTTTAAAAACCTTCATCCGGAAAACCTCGTGGGACAAAACCAAAAGCAAGGAAAAGAGCACCTACCAAATTTCTTGCCTAGACACTAACTCAGCTTGATGTAGAGATGGCTTGAATGGTGATCAAGACATCTCGGATCAAACCTTGTCCAAGACTTTCTTGTTGTTGTGGATGTGAAGTGAGTAATCCAACAACATTCTCCTTAAGTTTCTTGACTCTGGAACGAGTAAGGGGACCTTCTGGAATTGCTAGAGCATCATCACCAGGCTGCTGGTGCAATGTGGCTTCATGTGGATCATCTAGAATCTCCTTGTTCTCCTTAGTGATCTGGTCCATGATCACATCATCCCCTCCCTCTTGAAAAGGATTTGTCCTCAAATCAGGTTCATCTACAACAAAAGGGGACAAGTCAGTGACATTGAAGCTATTTGATACATCGTACTTACCTTGGAGATCAAGCTTGTAGGCATTGTCATTGATCTTGTGGATGATCTCGAAAGGTCCATCAACCCTTGGCATCAGCTTGGACTTCCTCTCGTTGGGGAATCTGTCCTTCCTCAGGTGGACCCAAACAGGGTCACCGACTTCAAAGACCCTCACACGCCTTCCCTTGTTGGCTTGCTTCTCATAAAGCTTGGTTTTCTGCTCAATGTTTTGTCTAGCCTTCTCATGGATTCGTTGGACCATCTCTGCTTTCTTCTTACCGTCTAAACTGATCCTTTCACACTCAGGTAAAGGCATTAGATCCAAAGGAGAGGTGGGATTGAACCCATAAACAATTTCAAAAGGTGAATACTTAGAAGCATAATGCATGGCATGATTGTATGCAAATTCACAGTGTGGTAAGTATTCTTCCCAAGTTCTTAAGTTCTTTCTAATGAATGCACGCAGGAGTGTTCATAGAGTTCTATTAACTACTTCAGTTTGTCCATCAGTTTGTGGATGACATGTAGTAGAAAACAACAGTTTAGTGCCTAGCTTAGACCAAAGAGTCTTCCATAAGTAACTAAGAAACTTAGTGTCCCTATCAGAAACTATAGTCCTAGGCATGCCATGTAAACGAACAACTTCCTTAAAGAACATGTTAGCAACGTGCAATGCATCATCAGTCTTTTGACATGCTATGAAATGTGCCATCTCAGAGAACCTATCAACCACAACAAAGATTGAATCCTTTCCTGTTCTAGTCCTAGGTAATCCAACAATAAAGTCCATGGAAATGTCATTCCAGGGATGGTGTGGAATGGGTAAAGGAGTATACAAACCCTGGGATTGGACTTGGGACTTGACATGCTTGCAAGTAGCACACCTCCCACAGATTCTCTCCACATCTCTCTTCATGTGCGGCCAATAGAAGTGATCCTGCAAAACTTTTAAGGTCTTGGCAATCCCAAAATGATGCGCCCCTAGGATTCTCTTTGGTTGATGGGAATGGATAGATCCTTGCAAGAACGAATCAGAGACTCAAGTTTTTCAAGGTTGTGGATCGATTGGTGACACAAGAGGGATGATAAGATCTCTTGATACTCCTAGATGAATAACTCGGATATAACACACCAAGCAAACACCCTTAGGTTTCCTGGCTACTACACACCAGAAGAACTCGACAACTTGTCTTAGAGAGAGAGCCGTCAAGAAGAAAAGAATACTCGTTGATTAAAGGATGGATGATTACCATAGGATTTAGAGACCCTTTTAAATAAAGAGAAACGAGAACATGCTCTCTAGGGTTTCGGAAATAAGCAAAATGGAAACTATAGTTTAACTTTAACATAAGCTTAAAATGACATAAACATGTAAACTTCTTTTAGCCTTGGACCGAGATAGGGCCTAAGTGATGTGAAGACAAGTTGTGGCCTCGTTAAAAACCTTCCTCCGGAAAACCTCGTGGGACAAAACCAAAAGCAAGGAAAAGAGCACGCACCCCAAGTCTTACCTAGACACTAACTCAGCTTGATGTAGAGATGGCTTGAATTGTGATCAAGACATCTCGGATCAGACCTTGTCCAAGACTTTCGTGTTGTGGATGTGAAGTGAGTAATCCAACAACATTCTCTTTAAACTTCTTGACTTTGGAATGAGTCATGGGACCTTTAGGAATGGCTAGAGCATCTCACCAGGCTGCTGGTGCAATGTGGCTTCATGTGGCTCATCTAGACTCTCCTTGTTCTCATTAGTGATCCGGTCCATGATCACATCATCCCCTCCCTATTGAAAAGGATTTGTCCTCAAATCAGGTTCATCTACAGCAAAAGGAGCCAAGTCAGTGACATTGAAGCTATTTGATCATCATACTTACCTTGGAGATCAAGTTTGTAGGCATTGTCATTGATCTTGTGGATGATCTCGAAAGGTCCATCAACCCTTGGCATCAGCTTGGACTTCCTCTCATTGGGGAACCTATCCTTCCTCAGGTGCAACCAAACTTGGTCACCTACTTCAAAGGTTCTCACACGTCTCCCTTTGTTGGCTTGCTTCTCATACAGCTTGGTTTTCTGCTCAATGTTTTGTCTAGCCTTCTCATGGATTCGTTGGACCATCTCTGCTTTCTTCTTGCCATCTAGGCTGATCCTTTCACACTCAGGTAAAGACATTAAATCCAAAGGAGAGGTGGGATTGAACCCATAAACAATTTCAAAAGGGGAATACTTAGAAGCAGAATGCATAGCATGATTGTATGCAAATTCACAGTGTGGTAAGTATTCTTCCCATGTCCTTAAGTTCTTTTTAATGAATGCACGCAGGAGTGTTCCTAACGTTCTATTAACCACTTCAGTTTGTCCATCAGTTTGCGGATGACAAGTAGTAGAAAACAACAGTTTAGTGCCTAGCTTAGACCATAGTGTTGGAAAAGCTAAGAAAAGCTAAGAACATGAACTCACTCTTTAAGAATGGAAGAGACAATCAACTTGTGATTGAATCCTCTCAGCAAAAATAATCTACACAACCATCTGAATCTAGAGAGATTAAGTGGCTGTGAGATTGATACAATAACTCTAGAATTAAACTAAGAGCAGAATAAAACTCTAGTATGAATCTATCCTTGTGAAGTAACACAACACTGATGGTTTGTGTTCTTTAAGCTACAAGGATTTAGAATCAGTAAGCTAGAGAATAGAAGAAAATAAAGAAGAGTTTAGACTAATTTAGAGTGAATGGGTAAGCACTGATCTGCCCTTAGGCAGACCCAAATCCGTGTAACTCTATCTCTCTACATTGTGAATGATTTGCTAAACACTTAGTAAAGAAGATGGAAGTACACGAGTTTTATAGAAAGCTTATCTCTTATTTTCTTGTGTTTCCATTACAATGAGGCTGCCTCTTTATTTATAGAGGAGAGCCTTAGGGTTTACAGCAGCAGCAACAAGAAAAAGGCTGAATAAACAATTTATAACTAACGAATGAATAAACTAAGCATGAGGAAGAAGCCAAGAGAGTTTCTGCAGCAAGGAAGAGATAGTGACAGCTCCCAACAACTCTCTTTCTCTTAAGAGAACATGTGACTTTTATTCTAATTAAATCCCCACTTGCCTCAGCTCACACCAACGGTCAGGAGCTTAATTTAAACTTCAAATATGCTTCAGAATATTAATCTGGACGAATTCCACACCTTCCTTGTCTCCCAAGTCATTCTAGGTTGAGTTTGGTAACTTGCAAGCCAAGACTGTACGGACAGATTCAAATCTGCTTGTTCCGGATTTGCTTGTTCTCTTTATCACCTCCAGCTTTATTTAATCCTCATTCCAATACTCCCCCTCAAGCTTGACCATAGGAGATCCTTGGGCAAGCTTGGAACTGAGAGTACTTGCCTCATTAAAAACCTAAGAATAGAAAACCCTTTGGGATAAAACCACACTTAGGAAAAGAGTACAAGCCTCTCAGCCTAGGGATTGGCCAGTGAGTTTATGAGCCTTATGGTGAGGTTGAGTGACTCATAAACTCTGGATCATGGCCTCTCTTCAATGTCAAATAAGCACCCTTTACTTCATACTCAGATTAGGCGCCACTTGCTTCACACTTCAAGACCATTTGCAGAAGATACTTCTCTTCTTTCATATGGAGATGCTTGGCCTTCACTTATGTTTGGCCTTCTCATCTCCACACTCTAATACCCTCCCTCAAGCTTGGACTGCTGGGTCATCACGAGGGTTTATGGACCAAAGGCCAAGCTTGCAACACACAAATGACTACCTCATTAAAAACCTCACCATGTAAAACCCCTTGGGATAAAACCATGATGAGGGCAAAAAGAGTATAGCCTTTGCGGTGCATTTGGATAGCTATGACCTTGGCTTTATTTGGACTTGAAACTTCTTTGCTCATGGTCCTCTTTGCAGTTTGAACATGTCTTTGAACCGCCATGACCTGAACTGATTGTTGATGGTGTTGGCGCCATGATTTGAACTTGTGCACCACCTCTTTCTTTAACACAAAATGGAAGTACACACTGCTCCATGGCTGTGTCTTTTTGATGCTTCATCATGAAGCATACTGACCCTTAGCTAACATCTTGCTGGTGAGTTGATTCATCACTTTCCTACAGCCACTTCTCTTCAAGATCTTCTTGTCTTGGGTCCATGAATCTGAGGCCATTGGTTCTAACCCCCAAAGCTTGCTTCTGATGTTGCTCTAGATCAACCAAACTTGTACTGTCTTCTTGAGACAACCAAGTACAAACACCAATCACAATTCTTAAACTTAGAACCTGTTGAGTATGGACAGATTCAAAGCACAAAATTAGTGAATGATGGAGAGAATAAAGTAACCAGAGAATTAGTAACAAGAGTATGAGAGAATATGAGAGAATAATGGAGAGTAAGAGTAAGAGTAAGAATGAGAGTTTTGCGGAAGCAATTTTAGAACTGCCAAGTGAATCAATGGAATGGTCCATGATCCACCAGGGAGAGAACCAGTCACATCTGAGCTGATCCATCAACTTCCACCCTAAAGGTCTCCATTGGTTCTAACTACAGTATGTGCTTGCACCTCCAGGCAACAGACTCCTTCTGTCAAGCTGATCCATCGCTTTCCACCAGACTCTTCACACCAGGTTCTTCAAGCTGGGGCAATCGGTTCTAACTTCAGATATGTTCTATGCCCACACATTTAACTTCATGTCTCAATGAGACTATCATCATATCAATCATTTGAATCTGTGCACTTAGAAAATCAAAGGCAAAATCAGTGGTGGAACTTCCTAGTGAGGGCACACTCACGCTTGTGGAAGTTCCAAAAGTGCCAAAGGAGAAAGCAAGAATGCATTAAACCGAGAGTGAATGATCATTGTAAAATGAGAGTATAAGTAACCAAAGTATAAAGAGTGTTAGAAGTAACCAGAGTAAAATGGATGGACAGAGTCTTGCTCTGTTTTGCGGAAGCTATAGTCAAGGCATAAGGCTGACAAACACATCAGAGCATCATGCTCAAGTATGCATCATGGCTGAGCCACAGTGTTGGTGAGGCATTCACTTCCCACCAGTTTACAGGAGCAAGAGGACAACTCACTTCATCGGAGTTTCCAAGTAAGCAGAAGCATCTTCAGTCCATGACCTTCAAGGTTCTATGGCTGAGAAAAACATCAAACCACAGCCCTAAGGCGTTCATGGTTGATCAACAATTCTGGAGAGACAATAACTTCTCAACCAGTCTTTTATTTCATGGATGCAAGGACATGCTCCCTTCAAGAGATTCCTGCAACCTTAACAACAACAATACCTCATTAAGGGATTAGATCACACAAAGGTGATTTCTGGAGAAAAAGAACAAGAGTCAATGGAACACAATTCTTTGTCCATCAACCAAGTTCAAAGGCCATAAAGGCCAAGAGAAGAAAATGGTTTTACTAAACACTTTTCTAAGGATTTAAAACCTTTTAAAATGGTTTTACTAAACCAAGAGTTCATCAAGAACTTATCAAAATAATTTTAAAAAAATACTTTCCAGAATTTTAGATTACTTTTCAAAACATTTTCATAAGGGGAAATCAATTTCTAAAATATTTCCAAGCTTGTAACAAACCAAGCAAAGATACTAAAAAATAAATTTAAAATACTCTGGAATATTTGAAAAACATTTTTCAAAGGCAGAAATTGTTTTAAGACAAATCCCTTTCAAAGAGCTTTTCTTTAAATCTGAAACTCAAATGCTCTTGCAAATCATTTTTCATCAATTCACCATCAGTCTCTCTCCCTCCCTCAAGCATTGGTTTCACTAGACACAAAGTCTTTTACCAAGTTTGAAAATATTGAGAGACAAAGGGGATAAAAGACTGCTACTGTTTTAAGGAGAAAGAACTTCATCTTTGTAAACAATCAATTTTAAACCAAAACAGATGAAGTCTTTTGTTCCATTGCCCTCCCTTAGGCTTTGTTCTTATAATCCCAACTCAGGATCAGGACCAAAGCTTACACATAGGAGAGAGGAACCAACAAAACCGAACTTCATCTTGTCCTCTTAAAAGAAGTCATTAGACAAGATGAAGAACACACACATTTTTGAAATCGATTCAAGTGTTTTTTTCCAAGACACAAGTATAATCTTTTCTCCCTCCCTCAGGCTGGTAAGAACATATTTCAGTCTTTCATCCAAACCTTAAACAATGAGGAGGTCAAGGGGAGAGTCACTGATTAAAAAAAAACATTTAAAGATTGCATCTTGAATTCTGGAAAACATACTTCATCTAAACTCTCTACTGCCCATGTTTTGAATCCCAGCCACACAGCTCATCAAAAATATTTCAAAGTGAGAGAGAGCTTCAGAATGAAGAAAATCAAAATATAAGAAGTGAGTTCAGCCCAAGAGAGCAACTATGCTCTGATACCATGTTGGAAAAGCTAAGAAAAGCTAAGAACATGAACTCACTCTTTAAGAATGGAAGAGACAATCAACTTGTGATTGAATCCTCTCAGCAAAAATAATCTACACAACCATCTGAATCTAGAGAGATTAAGTGGCTGTGAGATTGATACAATAACTCTAGAATTAAACTAAGAGCAGAATAAAACTCTAGTATGAATCTATCCTTGTGAAGTAACACAACACTGATGGTTTGTGTTCTTTAAGCTACAAGGATTTAGAATCAGTAAGCTAGAGAATAGAAGAAAATAAAGAAGAGTTTAGACTAATTTAGAGTGAATGGGTAAGCACTGATCTGCCCTTAGGCAGACCCAAATCCGTGTAACTCTATCTCTCTACATTGTGAATGATTTGCTAAACACTTAGTAAAGAAGATGGAAGTACACGAGTTTTATAGAAAGCTTATCTCTTATTTTCTTGTGTTTCCATTACAATGAGGCTGCCTCTTTATTTATAGAGGAGAGCCTTAGGGTTTACAGCAGCAGCAACAAGACAAAGGCTGAATAAACAATTCATAACTAACAAATGAATAAACTAAGCATGAGGAAGAAGCCAAGAGAGTTTCTGCAGCAAGGAAGAGATAGTGACAGCTCCCAACAACTCTCTTTCTCTTAAGAGAACATGTGACTTTTACTCTAATTAAATCCCCACTTGCCTCAGCTCACTCCAACGGTCAGGAGCTTAATTTAAACTTCAAATATGCTTCAGAATATTAATCTGGACGAATTCCACACCTTCCTTGTCTCCCAAGTCATTCTAGGTTAAGTTTGGTAACTTGCAAGCCAAGACTGTACGGACAGATTCAAATCGGCTTGTTCCGGATTTGCTTGTTCTCTTTATCACCTCCAGCTTTATTTAATCCTCATTCCAATACATAGTGTCTTCCAGAAGTAACTAAGAAACTTAGTGCCCCTATCAGAAACTATAGTTCTAGGCATGCCATGCAAACGAACAACTTCTTTAAAGAACAGGTTAGCAACATGCAATGCATCATCAGTCTTATGACATGCTATGAAATGTGCCATCTTAGAGAACCTATCAACAACAACAAAGATTGAGTCCTTTCCGGTTCTAGTCCTAGGCAATCCAACAACAAAGTCCATGGAAATGCCATTCCAGGGATGGTGTGGAATGGGTAAAGGAGTATACAAACCCTGGGATTAGACTTGGGACTTGGCATGCTTGCAAGTAGCACACCTCCCAAAGATTCTCTCCACATCTCTCTTCATATGCGGCCAATAGAAGTGATCCTGCAAAACTTTTAAGGTCTTGGCAATCCCAAAGTGTCCCATTAGACTGCCCCCATGGGATTCCCTAACAAAAAGATCTCTCAACACATAACCTATTGTCATAAAACAAGTAGCCTTCTTGTCTAAAGTAATGCCCTGCAGCAAACTTCTCACAAGAAGCATAAGCTTCCTTGAAATCATGGTCAGAATCATAAATATCTTTTATCTGCTCAAATCCAAGCAGCTTAGCATCTAGAGTGGTCAAGAGAACATACCTCCGAGATAGTGCATCAGCAACTATGTTCTCCTTACCTTGTTTATACTTGATCACGTATGGGAAGGTCTCAATGAACTCAACCCACCTTGCGTGTCTCTTGCTAAGCTTACTCTGCCCTTTTAGATACTTTAGGGACTCATGATCAGTGTCTATGACAAACTCCTTGGGCCACAAGTAATGTTGCCACGTTTGTAATGCCCTCACCAAGGCATAGAGCTCTTTGTCATAGGTAGCATAGTTGAGAGTGGCTCCTCCAAGCTTCTCACTGAAGTAGGCTATAGGTTTCCTATCCTGCATCGAAACAGCACCAATTCCAATTCAAACGTTTTAGTAAAGTCAGGAAGCATAAGAAGAGGTGATTGAGTAAGCTTCTCTTTTAGGCTCTGGAAAGCCTTCTCTTGTGCTTCTCCCCACTTGAATCCGACATCCTTCTTTATCACTTCGGTCAAGGGAGCTGCAATGGTGCTAAAGTCTCTCACAAATCGCCTATAGAACCCAGCAAGCCCATGGAAACTCTTCACTTCTCCTACTGTGGTTGGACTCGGCCAGTCTTTAATGGCTTTAATCTTCTCCTCATCGACCTTAACTCCATCTGCACTCACAACAAAGCCTAGGAAAACCAAGTTATCCGTGGAAAATGTGCACTTCTTCAGGTTGGCATAAAGCTTTTCATTTCTTAAAACATTCAGGACGGCCCTAAAATGTTCTAGATGTTCTTCTCAGTTCTTGCTATATACTAAGATGTCATCAAAGTATACTACAACAGAAATGCCTATGAATGACCTAAGAACATGATTCATTAACCTCATGAAGGTACTAGGTGCATTGGTTAATCCAAATGGCATAACTAACAACTCATATAATCCATGTTTAGTTTTGAATGCAATTTTCCATTCATCTCCTTCTTTCATCCTAATCTGATGATAACCACTTTTTATATCTATCTTAGAAAAGATGCAAGAACCATGCAATTCATCAAGCATATCATCAAGTCTAGGGATAGGATGGCGATACTTCACTGTGATGTTGTTGATTGATCTACAATCAACACACATTCGCCATGTACCATCCTTCTTAGGCACTAGGAGCACTGGTACAGCACATGGGCTCAAACTTTCTCGGATATAGCCCTTCTCCATGAGTTCCTCTACTTGTCTTTGCAACTCCTTGGTCTCCACCGGGTTGGTTCTGTATGCTGGACGGTTTGGAAGTGTAGATCCTGGAACAAAGTCTATCTGGTGCTCAATCCCTCTCAAAGGTGGTAAACCAATGGGATTGTCCTCTGGAAATACATCTTGAAACTCCTGCAAAAGAGAAACCATCTCACTCGGATACACCGGTGTAGAATCTGTTAAGTTCAAGAGGGTTTTTTTAAACACAAGTAAGATAGCAGATTGTTTAGAGTAGAGAGTTATGGTTGCTAATGGTGATAAAGTACCCATTAAGGGTATAGGCAACCTGAAATTGTTTAACAAAGAGTCAAAGGCATTCTATATGCCTACTTTCACTTAAAATTTGTTATCTGTTAATAAGGCTACTATTGATTTAAACTGCCTTGCTGTCTTTAGTCCTAATGATGTTTACTTCCAGGATATTGAGACAAGTAGTTTACTTGGCAAAGGTGTGACCAAGGAGGGCTTGTACCTGCTGGAAGACACCAAATGCCTATCTGATTTATCTTATGCTTTTAGTTCATCTCCTGTTTTCCCTAAAAATGCAATGTGGCATGCTAGACTAGGACACCCTCACTCACGTGCACTGAGCTTGATGTTTCCTAGTATCTCTTTTAAGAATGATAGTTGTGAAGCTTGCATTCTTTGCAAACATTGCAAAATTGTTTTCCCTAAGTCTATGAATATGTATGAAAGTTGCTTTGATCTTATTCATTCTGATGTGTGGACTGCTCCCTGTCTATCTAGAGAAAACCATAAGTATTTTGTGACTTTCATAGATGAAAAATCAAAATACACTTGGTTAAGATTACTGCAATCAAAGGATAGGGTGTTAGAAGCTTTTGTAAACTTTCAAAACTACATAACTAACCACTTTAATGTTAAGATCAAAATTTTTAGATCAGACAATGGGGGAGAATATACAAGCAATGCTTTCAAAGCTCATCTAAACAAACATGGGATCATCCACCAAACTAGTTGCCCATACACACCCCAGCAAAATGGGGTAGCAGAAAGGAAGAACCGACATCTCATGGAGGTGGCTAGGAGCATGATGTTTCACACCAATGTTCCCAAACGTTTTTGGGGAGATGCAGTGATCACAGCTTGCTACGTAATCAATAGGATACCTACCAAAATCCTCCAAGATGTCTCTCCCTATGAGGTATTAAACAAATCTTATCCCTCCATTGATTATCTACGGGTGTTTGGGTGTGTGTGTTTTGTGTTGATCACAGGTGAACTAAGGAACAAGCTAGAAGCTAAAAGTGTCAAAGCCATCTTCATTGGGTACTCGCCAAACCAGAAAGGCTACAAATGCTATGTTCCAAGGACTAGGAAGGTTTTGGTGTCTAGAGATGTGAAGTTCCTAGAGTCAAAGGGATTTTATGATGACAAGAGTTGGGATGACTTGAAGGATTTGTCTCAAGCACCCTCAGATAGGGCTAACAATCTAAGGATAATCATGGAAAGTCTTGGCATTAGTCTCTCTAATGCAAAGGAGGCGCCTGCTAATACACCTCCACCAGTCACTGAGGACACTCATCCTGATCCTGAAGGGGGGAATGAACCAGAACCAGCACAGCAGGACTGTCAAGAACAGTCAGATGTTCACGATCAGGAGAGTACACAAGAACCAGAACCTGCTCCAGTTCAAGAAGAAGAAGAGCAGCAAGAAGGACAGAACCAAGGCCAAACACTAAGGAGTACAAGACTGAGGAAAGACCAATCTAACTGGGTAAACACAAGGGTGTATTACAATAGTCAGGCTGTTGCACATCCCACTTCAGTAAGTTGCTCCTTGGCTCAATTTCCAGAAGAACATCAAGTGTTTATGGGTCAGCTAGATCAAGAAGACATTCCGAGGTCATATGAAGAAGCAATGAAAGACAAGGAATGGAGAGATTCAGTAGGAGAAGAAATCAATGCAATGGTGGTCAATGATACTTGGTATGAATCCGAGTTACCAAAAGGAAAGAAAGCAGTCACCAGTAGATGGATATTCACCATCAAATACTTGAGCAATGGGAAGCTTGAAAGGAAGAAGTCAAGGCTGGTAGCAAGGGATACACTCAGACATATGGAGAAGATTACATAGACACATTTGCCCTAGTAGCCAAACTTCACACCATCCGGATTGTTCTATCACTTGCAACAAATCTTGAATGGAACTTATGGCTAATGGATGTGAAGAATGCCTTTCTCCAAGGAGAACTGGAAGATGAAGTCTACATGCGTCCTCCACCTGGTTTAGAACATCTTGTACAACCAGGGAATGTTCTAAGGCTGAAAAAGGCCATCTATGGTCTAAAACAGTCACCAAGGGCCTGGTACTTCAAGCTGAGCACAACTCTGAAAGGAAGAGGAATCACAAAATCTGAAGCTGATCACACCCTTTTCACACTCTCCAGTCAGAAAGGTATAGTTGTCATCCTTGTGTATGTTGATGATATCATCATCACAGGGAGTGACAAAGAAGGTATACAATCCACTAAGGCATTTCTGAAATCAGTATTTGATATTAAAGATCTCGGTGAACTAAAGTACTTTCTAGGAATAGAAGTATGCCGCTCTAAAGAGGGGCTCTTCTTATGCCAAAGAAAGTACACCCTTGACCTTTTGAAGGAAGCAGGAAAACTTGGAGATAAACCAGCAAAGACTCCACTTGAAGATGGTTACAAAGTCTTGCGAGAGGGGGAGTTTGAAGACAAACCTTATGAGGATCCAAAGCAATACAGGAGACTAGTTGGTAAGCTAATTTATTTAACTATAACCAGACCTGATATCTGCTTTGCTGTGAACCAGGTAAGCCAGTATATGCAAGTACCAAAGGTCCATCACTGGAACATGGTGATGAGGATTCTAAGATACTTGAGTGGTGCTCCTGGCCAAGGAGTTTGTATGGGGTGCAATAGCAGCTCTGAGATAGTAGGCTACTGTGATGCTGATTGGGCAGGTGATCGTGTAGACAGGAAGTCAACCACAGGCTATTGTACCTTTATTGGAGGCAATCTAGTAACCTGGAAAAGCAAGAAACAGAAGGTGGTATCCTGCTCAAGTGCTGAAGCGGAGTATAGGGCGATGAGGAAGCTCACCAGTGAACTAGTATGGATCAAAGGATTACTCAAGGATCTGGGGATAGAGACCAACACGCCAATTACCATGCACTGTGACAACCAAGCAGCAATTCATATAGCCTCCAACTCAGTCTTCCATGAAAGAACCAAGCACATAGAGGTGGATTGGCATAAGGTCAGACAAATGGTGGTTCAAGGAGTGATTCTTCTTTGTTACACAAGGAGTGAAGATCAACTGGCCGACATCTTCACTAAGGCAGCTAGTACCAAAGTTTGTGAGTCCATTCATTCAAAGCTTGGACTCATAGACATATCTCACTAATCCTCTTCCATGAAGGGTCCTACTCTTTTTCCTTAATACAGTTTTTATCCCAAGAGGTTTTTACTATGTTAAGGTTTTAATGAGGGGATACTTCATGGTTCCAAGCTTAACCAGTTCCTTTGGTCAAGCTTGAGGGGGAGTATTGAGAATAATAAAGGAGAAAGTGTTAACTTGGAAAGATGAAATGGAGTACAAGGAAGGTGCAAGGAAGACAAAGCCGTTTACATAGTCCAGTGATGTAGTCGACTACATGGATCAACTACATTGATCGACTACATTTCTCAACTACATGTCTCAACTACATGAAGGATGTATCTGGCCAGAGAAGTGGGCAGATTCAGAGGAGCCTATGGACAGCCAATCACAAGCCTTCCCTTGGTTTAAGCAAATTCAAACTCGCCAGATCCTAGCCATTCATTCTCAAGTGCTTTCTCAGCCATTAGATTTAGGTTTATGGTTTTAAAACTTGTAATGCTTATATATTGGCTAATTGGTGATTTATAATATACAAGAAGTATGGTTTCTGATCCTTTCTTATTCTCTCTCGAAAATCTCTCTCTCTCTCTTGTTGTTCTTCATGTCCTTGAGCAGAACTCATCTGTTCTTGGCATAATCTCTCTTTAATTCTCCTAAACTTACAAAACTTACATCTCTATCTTCTGATATGCTAGCTCTTAGCATGAGTAGCTCCATCTCCTGGTAATACTCCTCCACTAATCTTGAACCTTGAGTAAGCTTTCTAAGCCGGTGATGCAAGTCTCTGTGGTAGTGACTTGGAACAAACCTCTTGTGCATGATAAACTTCATCTCTGTCCAAGTCTCAACTGGTTCCTCTCCATTCCTTCTACGAGTTGTGATGTGCTGATCCCACCAACTTAGAGCATAGTCATAGAATTCAGTAGCAGCAATCTGAATCTTCCTGTGGTTTGTGTACTGCTTACACTGAAAGACTAGCTCAATCTTCTTCTCCCACTCAAGGTAGGCATCCAGGATCAGCTTTGCCATGGAATGGGGGTATCTTTATCTTCAAACCAGCAAGCTCATCTCCCTGGTTCATCCTTCTCTCTTGGACACGTATATGTCTTCTTTGGCTTTGTCTTGAGGATGAACTGAGGTGTTCATACTCATTGTCAGTCTCCTCATAACCAGCATGCTCTTGGCGAGTTGCATGAGGTCCCTCTTCTCTCCTAGCCTCTCGGTTTGGCAATTGACTAGTAGCTCTCCTTATGTCTTCTCTGAGCTCTCTCCGGATGTCATTGAGGTTGGTCCTCATCATCTCGGTCATGGTTGCTACCATGTTCTGATTGAGGTAAGCCGACATAGCCTCCATGAGAAGCTTGTTCTTCCTGACGAGTGCAGCTTCTTCTTCAGACTCGGATTCCATGCTTCCTGCACAAAGGTAAACAAAATAACCAGTAAAATGTTTCTAGGTAACAAGACAAGCAAAAAGGAAAAAGGATAAAACAAACTAAAGCTTCTTCTGCAAGACAAAAGTAAAAAGGATAATCGCTACAAGCAAAAAGGAGATTAGGGTTCTAGTAAAAAGGAAATTCTTCAAATCTTGTCTAAAATTTTCTAAGCTTTTCTAGCACCCTAAACAACCTTAATCTACTCGTGTTCAAGGTGATTAACAAGTTAAACAGATGAAACAAAGTGATCTAAAAAGCAAAGAACTTAGGCGGCTAGGGTTTCTCTCTCTAGGGTTTTCTCGCAAGCAAAAAGGAAAAAGCTTAAAACCTTGTCTAAACTCTTATGAAACTCGAGCAGCCCTAAACAAATTAGAACTACTGCTTAACAAGAGGATAGAGATGAAACACGGATGAAAACAAAAATAACAAGAGAGAAAACGAGTACTTCCCAACCAAAGGTGCTCTGATACCACTTGATGCGCCCCTAGGATGCTCTTTGGTTGATGGGAATGGATAGATCCTTGCAAGAACGAATCAGAGACTCAAGGTCTTCAAGGTTGTGGATCGATTGGTGACACAAGAGGGATGATAAGATCTCTTGATACTCCTAGATGAATAACTCGGATATAACACACCAAGCAAACACCCTTAGGTTTCCTGGATACTACACACCAGAAGAACTCGACAACTTGTCTTAGAGAGAGAGCCGCCAAGAAGAAAAGAATACTCCTTGATTAAAGGATGGATGATTACCATAGGGTTTAGAGACCCTTTTAAATAAAGAGAAACCGAGAACATTCTCTCTAGGGTTTCGGAAATAAGCAAAATGGAAACTATAGTTTAACTTTAACATAAGCTTAAAATGACATAAAAACGTAAACTTCTTTTAGCCTTGGACCGAGATAGGGCCTAAGTGATGTGAAGACAAATTGTGGCCTCGTTAAAAACCTTCCTCCAGAAAACCTCGTGGGACAAAACCAAAAGCAAGGAAAAGAGCACGCACCCCATGTATTGCCTAGACACTAACTCAGCTTGATGTAGAGATGGCTTGAATTGTGATCAAGACATCTCGGATCAGACCTTGTCCAAGACTTTCTTGTTGTGGATGTGAAGTGAGTAATCCAACAACATTCTCTTTAAACTTCTTGACTCTGGAACGATTCATGGGACCTTCAGGAATGGCTAGAGCATCATCACCAGGCTGCTGGTGCAATGTGGCTTCATGTGGCTCATCTAGACTCCCCTTGTTCTCATTAGTGATCCGGTCCATGATCACATCATTTAGACTCTCCTTGTAGCACACCTCCCACAGATTCTCTCCACATCTCTCTTCATGTGCGGCCAATAGAAGTGATCCTGCAAAAATTTTAAGGTCTTGGCAATCCAAAAGTGTCCCATTAGATTGCCCCCATGGGATTCCCTGACAAAGAGATATCTCAAAGAGCAGTTAGGCACACACAATCTATTGTCATAAAACAAGAAACCTTCTAGTCTAAAGTAATGCCCTGCTGCAAACTTCTCACAAGATGCATAAGCTTCCTTGAAATCAAGGTCAGTTTCATACATATCTTTTATCTGCTCGAACCCAAGTAACTTAGCATCTAGAGTGGTCAAGAGAACATACCTCCGAGATAGTGCATCAGCAACTATGTTCTCCTTACCTTGTTTATAATTGATCACGTATGGGAAGGTATCTATGAACTCAACCCATCTTCCGTGTCTCTTGCTAAGCTTACTCTGCCCTTTTAGATACTTTAGCGACTCATGATCAGTGTGGATGACAAACTCCTTGGGCCATAGGTAATGCTGCCATGTTTCTAATGCCCTCACCAAGGCATAGAGTTCCTTGTCATAGGTTGCATAGTTGAGAGTGGCTCCTCCAAGCTTCTCACTGAAGTAGGAATGGGTTTCCTATCCTGCATCAACACAGCACCAATTCCAATTCCTGAGGCATCACATTCTATTTCAAAAGTTTTTGTAAAGTCAGGAAGCATAAGAAGAGGTGATTGAGTAAGCTTCTCTTTTAGGCATTGGAAAGCCTTCTCTTGTGCTTCTCCCAACTTGAATCCGACATCCTTCTTTATCACTTCAGTCAAGGGAGCTGCAATGGTGCTAAAGTCTCTCACAAAACGCCTATAGAACCCAGCAAGCCCATGGAAGCTTCTCACTTCTCTCTTCATCCACCTTAACTCGATCTGCACTCACAACAAAGCCTAGAAAACCAAGTTATCCGTGCAAAAGGTGCACTTCTTCAAGTTGGCATAAAGCTTTTCATTTCTCGAAACATTCAGGACAGCCCTAAGATGTTCGAGATGCTCTTCTAAATTCTTGCTATATAATAAGATGTCATCAAAGTATATAACAACAGAGATGCCAATGAATGATCTAAGAACTTGATTCATTAATCTCATTAATGTACTAGGTGGATTGGTTAATCCAAATGGCATAACTAACCACTCATATAATCCATGTTTAGTTTTAAATGCTGTCTTCCATTCATCTCCTTCTTTCATCCTAATCTGATGATAACCACTCTTTAAACCTATCTTAGAAAAGATGCAAGGACCATGCAATTCATCAAGCATATCATCTAGTCTAGGTATAGGGTGGTGATACTTCACTATGATGTTGTTGATTGATCTACAATCAACACACATACGCCATGTACCATCATTCTTAGGCAGTAGGAGCACTGGTACAGCACATGGGCTCAAACTCTCTCGGATATAGCCCTTCTCCATGAGTTCCTCTACTTGTCTTTGCAGCTCCTTGGTCTCAACCGGGTTGGTTCTGTATGCTGGACGGTTTGGAAGTATAGATCCTGGAACAAAGTCTATCTGGTGTTCAATCCCTCTCAAAGGAGGTAACCCAATGGGATTGTCCTCTGGAAATACATCTTGGAACTCCTGCAAAAGAGAAACCATTTCACTCGGATACACCGGTGTAGAATCTGTTAAGTTCAAAAGAGCTTCTTTAAACACAAGTAAGATAGCAGATTATTTAGAGTAAAGAGTTCTTTTGATATCACCCATGTTAGCATAGAAGTTTGGCTGCTTAGTTCCAGCCGGTTTAGGATCAATCTCCTTCTTTTGGAGTTGAATCTGATCTTGTTGAACTTCCTCAGGTGTCAAGGGAACCAGGACAGTCTTGCGACCCTTGAACTCAAAGGAGTGATTGTTGGTGAAGCCATCATGGATAACTCGGCGATCAGATTGCCAAGGTCTCCCAAGAAGTATGTGACCAGCTTCCATAGGCAACACATCACACAAGACTTCATCTTCATAACTTCCTATGGCTAAAGGAATGAGCACTTGACTTGAAACCTTCATGGTGCCTTCTTCATTCAGCCATTGTAGCCGGTAAGGTTTGGGATGCTTCTGAACCTTCAATCCCAACTTCTTGACCATAGTTTCACTAACAGCATTCACACAACTGCCTCCATCAAATATGAGGCTGGATACTTTCCCTTGGACCAAGCACCGGGTATAGAATAGGTTCTCTCGTTGCTCTAACTCCTCAGTCTTGGTTTGCAAGATTAGAAGCGTTCTTGCCACTAAGAGCTTCCCCTAGTCTGGTCCTTCTTAATGCTCCCTTTCACTCTCTTCTTGGTTAGACTCGGTGTTGTCATCTTCTGAGGCATACTCACCATTTTCCAGCTAGATAATGACTCTCTTGTTGGTACACTCATTGGCATAATGACCTCGTCTTTGGCACTTGAAGCACTTGACATCACGAGCTCTGGAACTAGAAGCTTCAACCTTGCCTTTCCCCTTGTCAAGAGCACTACCTGGTTTGGTTTCTTCTCTTGGATAGGACTTTTTGTCTTTCTGAAACGGTTTAGACTCCTTAGGATAAGGTGACTTCTCTTCCTTGGTGTTGTGTAACCGGTTAAAGCCATAGTGATTGCGTGAATGTCCCTTCCTCTTGAGCTGTTGTTCCACAAGAATAGCCTTGTGTAACATCTCTTCAAGCTCCACATAATGTTGCATCTCAACATTGTCTTGTATCTCTCGGTTTAAACCACACAGGAACCTTGACATGGTTGCTACTCTATCTTCTGATATGCTAGCTCTTAGCATGAGCAACTCCATTTCCTGGTAGTACTCCTCCACTAATCTTGAACCTTGAGTAAGCTTCCTGAGCCTGTGGTGCAAGTCTCTATGGAAATGGCTTGGAACAAACCTCTTGCGCAATATAGACTTCATCTCTGTCCAAGTCTCTACTGGTTCCTCTCCATTCCTTCTACGAGTTGTGATGTACTGATCCCACCAACTTAGAGCATAGTCATAGAATTCAGTGGCAGCAATCTGAATCTTCTTGTGGTTTGTGTACTGCTTACACTGAAAGACTAACTCAATCTTCTTCTCCCACCCAAGGTAGGCATCCGGATCAGCTTTGTCGTGGAATGGGGGTATCTTTATCTTCAAACCAGAAAGTTCATCTCCCTGGTTTGTCCTTCCGTCATGTCCACGCCTATGTCTTCTTTGGCTTTGTCTTGAGGATGAACTGATATGTTCATACTCGTTGTCAGTCTCCTCATAAATATCATGCTCTTGTCGAGTTGCATGAGGTCTCTCTTCTCTTCTAGACTCTCGGTTGGTTCCTTGACCAGTAGCTCTTCTGACTTCTTCTCTGAACTCTCTCCGGATCTCATTGAGGTTGGTCCTCATCATCTCGGTCATGGTTGCTACCATATTTTGGTTCAGTTGAGCAGTCATGGCTTCCATGAGTAGCTTGTTCTTCCTGACGAGTTCAGCTTCTTCTTCAGACTCGGATCCCATGCTTCCTGCACAAAGGGAAACAATATAACCAGTAAAAAGATTCTAGGTAAACAAGACAAGCAAAAAGGAAAAAGGTAAACACAAACTAAAGCTTGTTTTGCAAGACAAAAATCAAAAAGGATAATCGGCTAAAAAAATGGAACTAGGGTTTCTGGTTTCAAGCAAAAAGGAAATTCTCTAATCTTTTTCTAAACTTCTCTAAGGTGTTCTAGCATCCCAAACAACCTAAATCTACTCGTGTTCAAGATGATTAAGTTGATTAGCAGATGAAACAAAGAGATTTAAAGAGCAAAGAACTTATGCGGCTAGGTTTATCTCTCTAGGGTTTCCGCAAGCAAAAAGGAAAAGTCTTAAAACCTTGTCTAATCTCTATGAAACTCGAGCAGCCCTAAACAGATTGGATCTACTGCTTAACAAAGGTTTAATACTGATGAAACAAAAAGAAACAAGAGAGAACGAGTACTTCCCAAACCAAAGTTGCTCTGATACCACTTGATGCGTCCCTAGGATCCTCTTTGGTTGATGGGGATGGATAGTTCCTTGCAAGAACGAATCAGAGACTCAAGTTCTTCAAGGTTTGTAGATTGATTGGTGACACAAGAGGGATGATAAGACTCTTGATACTCCTAGATGATTAGCTCGGATATGACACACCAAGTAAACACCCTTAAGGTCTCTGGATATTACACACCAAGACTTTACAACTTTCTAGAGGGAGAGAGCCGTCAAGAGAGAAAATAACTCGTTGAATAAAAGGTTTCTTGAGTACAATAGGGTTAGGAGAACCCTTTTAATAAGAGAAATCAGAGAACATACTCTCTAGGGTTTTGAAAATAAGAAAAATGGAAAACTATAGTTTTAAAATAACATAAGATAAAAAATATAAATACTTCTATAGTCTTGGGCCGAGATAGAGCCTAAGTGATGTGTAAGACAAGTTGTGGCCTCGTTAAAAACCTTCCTCCGGAAAACCTCGTGGGACAAAACCTAAAGCAAGGAAAAGAGCACGCACCAAATGTCTTGCCTAGACACTAACTCAGCTTGCTGTAGAGATGGCTTGAATGGTGATCAAGACATCTCGGATCAAACCTTGTCCAAGACTTTCTTCTTGTTGTGGATGTGAAGTGAGTAATCCAACAACATTTTCCTTAATTTTCTTGACTCTGGAACGAGTCATGGGACCTTCTGGAATAGCTAGAGCATCATCACCAGGCTGCTGGTGCAATGTGGCTTCATGTGGCTCATATAGACTCTCCTTGTTCTCCTTAGTGATCTGGTCCATGATCACATCAGTTGAGTCTGATTCATTACTCATACCTGCATCATACTCTCTCACACACAATAAGTTAGCACATAAATTTTATCATAGAGTAAGAGCAACTAGTCCAAATCCTTTTCTGCTCGTGTTGGCTTGTATGTTGCATCTGGTGGTGCTTCTTTGATGATGATGAGCAAGTGACGCCTCTGGTGCCTTATCTGGTCCATATATGGTGGTTTGAACGCTCAATGCTCCGCTCACGCTTGTAGCTTCTCCTTCCACTTCAAAGCTTCCTGAAATCTATACTTGCTCTTTGATAAAAACAAGAGTATTATATCTGGTGTAAAGAGTGATAAAAGATTATGGAAACATTACCACTTACGCTTAGCATTCTCACCTGGTCGCCATAGATAGCGTTTGCGATGTCTAACACTTAGCAAAGATTCAAACACAAAGCAGAGATAGATCACTGACTTGTAGAACCATACTCTTTCACTGAGAAGCTTGGACATGAGTCTAATCGAGCGTGAGAGCCTGATGGTAAGTTTCTCTAATGCAGTTAGTTTCATGGCTAATTGTTTTGTTGATGAGATAGGATTCTTCTGACTGCTCTATATCACAGCTGGCGACAAGACAGTTCAAGATTTGCTTGTGCTTCTCAACTTAGCCAAAGACTCATCATTGTAATACTCTGATCATTGTAGCTCCTCTTTCAGCCTGTACTTTCTCAGCTTGTTTGAACAAGTCAAGTGTGTTTTATCAGGTCAAAGAAAGTCATTATCGACCAAGGATGTCCCGCAGAGCCACAAAACAGTATGACTCTTCCATCTACTATGCATATGCAAGAGTAAACTATTACAGACCCATACCATCAGGATCAGTTCTCACATTCAGAGCAGAGAGTTCTAGTTTCAATTGTGCAACAGGTTATCAAAGAAAGTGTTATCGTCACTACAATATCCTCAAGAACATCCTACGTTCTAGAATCATTTCAGACTCAAAGCAATCTATCTCAAGCTCAGTCGATATGCAGATTTCAAGATTTCAAACTCTTAAAAAGCAACCAGCAGACTGCAAATTCGGTTCATGCCACTTCCTAGTTCTTTCAAGACATATGTGGATGCAAACAATCTAATCAGTGATCAATCATGCCTACGAAAATTCACGAACAAAACTCTTCTCTCAGATTTCTAGCAAACGAATCACAAGGTTTTCTTAAACAGAAATCATTCTGTTTCACTCAGCTCTAAACGCTTTTTAAAGTGATCAAGAGCTTTTGCTATGTTTCAGAAACTGATCAGACTCAAAAGTATGACCAGAAATGTTTTACTTTGATTTGGACACGTTTTCTGATCCAATAGTTTTCTGGTTTAGAGTTCTTTAAAACGATTTACCATGTTTTCAACAACAGATTTGACCTACAAAAATCTTTACTTTGTCAAGATCAAAACGTTTTATGTCTCAGCTACTCACTTTAACACAACATTTAGGCACAGAAGCAACCATATTAAATTCCTTAACAGTGCTCTTGTAAGTCATAAGACAAGGATTCATGAGCTGTTTCAGACTGCAAGTTTTTGTGTCTGTTCTAGCTCTCCTCCTTGTGTTGATTGCTCTGGTTCTTCCTCTCGCTTTTTCTTCCTTGTGCAGGACCTGTGACACTAAAACAGGCTACTCGTTGCACCGGGTTAAGAAAATTAGCTCACCACAAGAGAAGTACTAAATTAAAGCTCAGGCTGAGGTAGAAAAGAGAACAGCTCTTGTTCTGTCCAGACTTTCTTTTTACCAAAGATGTTTCTGTCTGAGCTTCTTGAATTGGTGCAGTTAAAATCCTGATTGTGCACTGAGTCTGGTTCTTGGTGGCTGTGATGAACGTACCAGAGTGGTCCCTTTGAATTGCTTCTCCACATCCCACCATTACTTGTAATAACTTCTTTTTATCTTCCTCACCTGAACCAGGAATGTTTTTCTATTTTATCTTTGGCTATAACAGTTACTGCCTTGCTAGATGAACCAAAGTACTGGATGGACAGTGATTCTTGCTGTCCAGGTTGTGTCTGAACTGGGATTGAAGAGTACAGCTTTGTCTCAAATGGTTGTTTTATCGAAGTACTCGTCCTTGTGGTACTGTCTTGGAACATACTCTCTTCGCATCCAATAAGTCTCAGCTTATGCCAAGTTTCCACAGGTTCTTTTCTCAGTTTCTGACTTAACAGTGATTCCACCATCTCCAACCTAACACAAAACTCAGAAGTAGTCATCTGAACCTTTCCTTTTTTCAGGGCAAAACAGTGTTGACTCAAAATCAACTCCATCTTCTCTTCCACTCCACATATGCATCAAGGATCAGCATCAACCAAATAGAAAGGAGGTATTTCATCTTTGCCTGATCAGCCATTTTGGTCTCTGCTACTGCCTCTGCTTCATGCCCACGTCTCAGTCTCCTCTCGTTGCTTCTAGATCGTTCAAGGACTATGACCATTAAGTGCTTGTTGAGATCCTGTCTAAACTCTGCTAAAAAAGACAAAAGGAGAAACAAGAGACAAAAGAGACAGATGAGTTTATCATGGCTGTTTTCAATCTTCTGCTGGCAGCTGAGCATTCATAGCCTTAAGTAACAGCCTTTCATCCTTAGTGAGGACTCCTTTCTGATCTCCTGCCATGGTTTCAAAGTTGCTTCCTCCTCAGACTCGGTCCTATTGCTTCCTGCACAAAGGAAAACGAGACAACCAGTAAAAAGATTCTAGGCAACAAGACAAGTAAAAAGGAAAAAGATGAACACAAAATTAAGCTTGTTTTGCAAGACAAAGAGAAAAGGATAATCGGGCTAGGTAAAAAAGGGAACTAGGGTTTCCTATTTCAAGCAAAAAGGAAATTCTTTAATCTTTGTCTAAACTTCTCTAAGGTTTTATAGCAGCCTAACAACCTAAATCTACTCTTGTTCAAGATGATTAAGTTGATTAGCAGATGAAACAAAGAGATTAAAGAGCAAAGAACTTATGCGGTTAGGGTTAACATTCTAGGGTTCCGCAAGCAAAAAGGAAAAAGCTTTAAACCTTGTCTAATCTCTATGAGTTTCGAGCAGCCTAAACAGATTAGATTACTGCTTGTTCAGTTAACAAAGGTTTAATTGCTGATGAAACAAAAAGAACAAGAGAACGAGTACTTCCCAAACCAAAGTTTGCTCTGATACCCTTGATGCGCCCCTAGGATGCTCTTTGGTTGATTGGAGGATATATCCTTGCAAGAACGAATCAAAGACTCAAGTTCTTCAAGTTTGTGGATTGAAATGGTGACACAAGAGGGATGGATGATCTCTTGATACTCCTAGGCGACTGATCTGGATATGACACACCAAATAAGAAGCCCTTAACTCTGGATATTACACACCAGAAACCTTCAACTCGTCAAAGACAAGAGAAGAAGAGAGAAAACTAAGGTTTTTGATAAAGATTGCGTGCCTATAATAGGGTTTAGGGAAAACCCTTAAATAAAAGAAACCAGAGAACATACTCCTCTAGGCTTTCGAAAAACATTAAAATGGAAACTATAGTTTTTAACATAACATAAGCTTAAAATAAAAGGAATTCTGCTAGTCTTGGGCCGAGATAGGGCCTAAGTGATTTGTAAGACAAGTCGTGGCCTCGTTAAAAACCTTCCTCCGGAAAACCTCGTGGGACAAAAAACAAAAGGCTGCTGGTGCATTGTGGCATCATGGGGCTCGTCTAAGATCTCTTTGCCCTCTTTGGTAATCTGGTCCATGATCACATTATATTCCTTGGTGCTTTCCATGATCACATCACCAGGGCCTTGCTCTCACCACTTCACGACCCTTCTGTCTCATTTCCCTTGGTTGAAGTCCCAGCACCCGTTTGACCACCCGTTCCATAGGTCACATTAACTCTTCCTTCCCTCTCCTTCATGAACTTGGGCAGCTTGAGGTGAGGATGGAGAATCCAGCATTGACTCTTCTTATGACCATGCCTTTTGCAGTGATCACAGTTTCCATTGAACCTCCTGTCTTCAAAGTGATGTGATCATGGACAGCACCAAGGAATATGATGTGATCATGGACCAGATTACTAAAGAGGGCAAAGAGATCTTTAGACGAGCCCCATGATGCCACAATGCACCAGCAGCCTGGTGATGATGCCATGACCATCTCCAGAAGGTCCCATGACTCGTTCCAGAGTCAAGAAACTTAAGGAGACTGTTGTAGGATTAACTCACTTCACATCCACAACAAGAAGAAAGTCTTGGACAAGGTTTGATCCGAGATATCTTGATCACCATTCGAGCCATCTCTACATCAAGCTGAGTTAGTGTCTAGGGCAAGACATTTGGTGTGTGCTCTTTTCCTTGCTTTTGGTTTTGTCCCACGAGGTTTTCCAGAGGAAGGTTTTTAACGAGGGCCACTACTTGTCTTACAAATCACTTAGGCCCTATCTCGGCCCAAGACTAGCAGAAGTCCTTTTATTTTAAGCTTATGTTATGTTATAAACTATAGTTTCCATTTTAATGTTTTCGAAACCCTAGAGAGTATGTTCTCTGGTTTCTTTATTTAAGGGTTTTCCCTAACCCTATTGTAGGCACGCAATCTTTTATAAAAAACCTAGTTTTCTCTCTTCTCTCTTGTCTTTGACGAGTTGAAGGTTTCTGGTGTGTAATATCCAGAGTTAAGGGCTTCTTATTTGGTGTGTCATATCCAGATCAGTCGCCTAGGAGTATCAAGAGATCATCCATCCCTCTTGTGTCACCATTCAATCCACAATCCTTGAAGAACTTGAGTCTCTGATTCGTTCTTGCAAGGATCTATCCTCCCAATCAACCAAAGAGCATCCTAGGGGCGCATCACAAAGTTCCCAGCAACCCTCCTATCTTCATACTTATGGACTCGGTTAGCTTGAGGCACCACGTCTTGGTTGGCAAGAGTAAGCTCCCCCTTTCCTCCAAATAGCCCCAAGGACCCTTGTTCCTTCTGGATTTGAGCACAAACTTTTTCAAGAGTGGGGAGCTTTTCGGATCTAAGGATATGTTTGATCAGATCATTGTAGGTATTGTTGAGTATGAGCAAGAGTCCAAAGACCTGTCTTGCTCACGCCTCTCATTCAACTCATCCTGATCTGTGGTGGCTAGGCCTTAGCATATCAAGCTCTGACCACAAAGCCCGGAACTTTCCCAAGTGTTTAGTGAACTCCATGTCTTCTTGAGCTAGGTTGTTGATAGCCCTCTTGATCTCAAACACTCGTGTGAGGTTTGAGATGTTTCCATACACCTTTTGGAGAGTATCCCATAGATCTTTAGCCTTCTCACAGTAGCTGTAGGTCTCCAAGATCGATGGATCCAGTGAGCTTTGGAGGATGGACATCACCAGATTATCCTCCTGGATCCACTTAATTTCATCACAAACCACAACTTCTTTGTCGCCTTCATGAGTAATGAGCTTTGGAGCTTCGTCTTCAGGATATGGTTCCAAAGGCCCTTACTTCCCACGGCTGTCTTCACCACACGAGACCAAAGAAGGTAGTTTCCACCTTTGAGACGTAACCGGAATGACAGTAGTCTTCAATGTTCTCCATTTCGAATCAAAAGAGTGAAACCTGCACTTTATGAACGGAAAGGTTGAGACTTTGAGCAGGAACGGATCAAATGAACCCAGATTCGAGTGAACCTGGCTCTGATACCATGAAAGTTTGATAGAGATTGAGAGAAGAAGACGAGAATAAGAGACTGAGAGAGAGATTTAGACTAGAGAAGAATAGACTCGGCGAGAGAGACTTGAAACCATTGAGACAGACTAAGAGAAAAGACTGAAGGTTTCGTTATCTTATTGATGAACAAGGTTTACAAATATATAGAGGAAGAGTAAACCCCTACAATGGATACAGGATAAGGTTCTGGATAAGCTTTTTTCACAGGCGTGTGGAGTCAAAGACCAGGAGCGTCCCGTTTGAATTCTGTGGCTGGAAAGCTTCACACGCGAGATTCCTTTGGCATCTTGACCAGATGCTCTTCCAGCACGAGCCAGCCCTGTCAAACGCGCGCCTCCAGTCAAACATGATCCACTGGGTAACTAGTAAGATTAACTCTGGGTCGATGATGAGGCCATCCAATCAGTAGCTGAACCAGAGACCAACCAGTTGCACCAATCAGCCAGCCAAAGGACCAGCCAGGATATGTGTTCAGTCAAAACGGCATATCTCACCAAATAGGAGGAATATTTACATGAAACCAATTTTAATGCATACTACACTCAAAAAGGAGTCAACCACAATTGGAATCATACCAAAATCTATCCGGAGCAGGAAGATATTAATTTTACAAACCGGAGGTTACCCAGCCCGTCCATCCGCGAGTACCCTAGTTTAGAAGCTGTTTCAAGCCCAATAAAGAAGCGATTTGGCCCAAAAAATCTGATGCAATTCCATATGGATCTCTTAGCTTTGCAACAAGCCAGAATGAAGAGAAATGGTCACGGAAATATGAAGTTATGGCTCAATCTCCAAAACCTGCCAAACCATTCCTACACTTGCCTTATTTGGAAGATCCGGGTTTTGCATCAACTCAATCTCAAGAAAGGCGACCAGGAGACCTTATAAGTCATTCAGAGGCACTCCACAACATATTAAGGAGCACCAGAGTACACAGGATCAGGGGGATCCCAATTAGACCAGAAGATAAGCTTGGTTTACCCACATTGGCCAAACCAGCACCATTTAAGGAAAGTATCCAAGATATTTTACTTGGTCAGTTTGGTTCGACCCAAACTTATCTATGGAAGCCAGGAGATCATCTTAACCATCCAGAAGACATAGGATCAAGAAGATGCTCATTAACACCAAATTGCCTTATTTGGAGATTCTTGCAATCCAGCTCCAACAGCGCTTTTCTCATTTATTTCTGGACGTGATAATCACCTTAGAAGCAGTCAAGAAGATCCCAAGGAAGCTTTCTTATCCCTTAAAACCGACCAGGTTCAAGAAGACTCAAGATTCTTATTTGGAGCCAAAATCCCTTAAAGAGCTCCAAACGGCTAGTTTTTCGATTTCTTGCTTAGTTTTGATTTTTTTCCTTTTCTAATTGTTTTAGAACGATAAGAACTTTGTATCTGAGCATTATATAAGCTCCCACACGTGCATTGTAAAGATCACCCTCAATCATCAAGTTAATAAGAAGTTTATTCAGTTTTATCAAAGATAGTTTCTTTGCATAAAAGTTGTTCTTTAGTTCCTAAGTTGTGAGAAGCATTAGGAGACTATAGAGGTCGTGGTTCATAGGTTATTTGTGAGATTCAAGAGCCTTGAGACACATATTGAGAGAGTCAATCAGCACCCACGGATTGAGAGAGTTAATCACCATCTATCCACCATAGTTTTCCATCCATCCATCATCAAACTTTTATCCATCACTCATTCCATTCCTTTATCCATTTAGTTTCAGTTCTTATTTTTGTTATTCATAAACTCACTTTTATTCCTTTATTTTCAGGTTAGATTGGACAGAAAGGGATAGCAAGTTGGCCATCATCACCATCCTTCCATCCAATCTCAATCCTTGCCGATAAGATCGACCCATCAACCATCCAAACCATCGACCCAGCTTCCGTGCCTGTATCATTTGGTATCAGAGCTAAACATCTTGATTCAGGTGGAATCTATCCTTGCATCATATTTTATTTTCATTTGCTTGCATTCATAAATCGAAAAAGCCATAAAAAAAATAGTTTCTGCATTTTTGTGATCATAAGAAAAAAAACAAAAGAGAAGAAGTTTCTTGCATTTGATCAACGAAAATTTGAAAAGAGATCTCCCATTGTGTTTGCATTCATTCAGTTTATTTATTTTCCATTCCTAGTTGCTTGCATTCCTCATTAAAAAAAATCTGGCATTCCCTTATTTGTTCTTGTTTAAATCTAGCATAAAAAAACATATAAAGAGGCAATATCATTTATAAATTTCGTGCATAATCATATAGTTGCATCATTTTATTGCTTGCATTCAGAAAAGAAAAGAAATATCATTTAGCTTAGTTTATATCATTTTGGTACAAGCGTATCTAGTTGTTTCCTTTTTTGGTTTATTTGCATATAAGCCTAAAATCTGTCTTTAATTCTTATTCTCCTTTCTTTTAAATTTAAAAAAACCAAAATAAAAAGTTATTTCTTTTTTTCCTTTATATATTTCGTGCATCTTAATACATTTTAAAAAAGGAGATTTGTGAAGTTAAAATTGTTTTTAAAAAAAAAGAGAAAATCAAGAAATATCAAGTTGCCATTTCTTTGCTTATTCCTTTTTGTTCTTTTGTTAAGGCACGAGTTAATCATCTTGTTCTCTGTTTCTTCAAGGAGAAAACGAAGAGAATTTAGAAGAGAGACCATGGGAGAAGATTCAGAAGAAGAGAGTCCTTATGACTCAAGCCAAGAGACCAACCATGATGAAACCGACCAAGCATGGTCCAGTGAAGAGGATGGCTGTGTTGGATCATGGTCTGATGATGACTACTCTATTTCAGAGTATGGAGACAACCCTGATGAACCATATCCTGATCCCGAACCACCTGATCATTCAATTGTAGAAACCAGCCACCAAGGATTGTATGAAGAAGAAACTGAATCCAATATCAGTTTCAATGAAAATATGGTTTTTCTGGAGATGATATCCTGAAGATGAAACAGGACGTGCTGATCATGAAGCTGACCAGGACAACTCATGCCAAGAGGAAACTGATTCTGAAATCAGTAAGCCATGAAGAAGATTTTTCTGAAGCCAAAGAAGTCTATGAAGATGACGAAGATACTGGTGGAGAAGAAATTGAAGAAGAGTCTCAAGCCAGAGACATACCATGGTGTGAGATACCTTACTCTGATAAAGAGGATGAAAACCAAGACGAAACTGGTTCTCAATCAGTGTAGACCACTTGGAAGAAGCCTATGGAGAGAAATCTGATTATCAAGAAGACTTCACTGAAGAGGAGGAAGCCTTATGTGAGGCTGGAAGAAATGTTACTGAGCTTTCCGTCAACTTTTCTGATTATGGCCAAAGAGATGAGGACTA
>CAJHQP010007113.1:0-34093 GCA_905132765.1 Moricandia arvensis
AACCGTAACAGCAACTTATAGAAGTGATCCGACCATGACCTGACCTAAACATGAACTGGTTCTGATCAATACTGGTCTGAGGCAAGGAGATGAAGCTTACCACCAAAAACACACGGCCAGAAGAACTCAAATGATTCTCCTCTCCAAGGTAAGCTTGTGGCTGGTCTGTTTTGAAAGAAAACAGAAATCAACATCTCTTCATCACTAAAATAGAACAAGGCCTAGGGTTTTACTCTAGGTTCTCACCTTCTGATCTTATATAAAGCAAGGAACTGAGCTTGAGGATGAAAGGAAATCGTTCAAGGTTCCCCTAATATTTTCTCTTGATTTTCTCTTTTTCTTTCTCTTTGTTTTTCTCACTGGTTTTTGGTCTCTGTTTTTCTTGCTTTCTAAGAAACGTGGGAGAAGCTGGAGGAGGGTGATAAATAGCTGAGGGCCTTGCTTCACATGTGGGTTTAACTAAAGACAAGGTTTAGCTAGGTGACAGGCTGAGGAACCAAAGCAATGGGCAGTGGAGACAGCTAGCTAGTTGGGTCAGCATATGCACATGCTGTCCTTTCCTTCCAATGAAGCAAATCCAGCCAAATAAAAAAAATATTCAGGAGAAGGGAAGCAAGCAAACAAGAAGCTTGTGACTTTCATGTGCCATTTACTACTGAAGCAAGCAAGCAAGCTGGAAGGTGCATGGCATGTGACTTGAATTTCTGAAAACAAGCAGGCAGCTTAGTAGGTGAAAGACATGAGTGATCAAAATTTATTTAAGAAGCTGGTCCATGGTTCCAAATAAATTTCGACCAACAATTATTTGTCCTTGGCCCTCGGCATGCTCTTGGAAAATCTTGTCCCGCTTAATTAAAAATGAACCATATTAATTAACACTCGACCAAAACTATCAAGAGAAGGTCTTTCGACCAAAAGACAGTCCCGTCGAGACATTAATTCACCGGGTCAATTTTTATTTTTAATTCTGGTCGGACCAACCCAAACTGGTCTTGAGAAGTTTTACTCGACCAAAATACATCTGCTCGTGAGGGTCATTACACTTGTGATCATATGGATCAACTAAGACTCAGTATAGATCATGGTAGTACTCCTTATATACAGTCGGATGAAATGTACCAGTTCCAAGATGAATCCGAATAAAGAAAGAATGAGGAAGCTGACATGTTGTTTCAATCAATGGAAGGACATGATATTAGGTATCCTACTATGATGGGATTGAGGTATATAGTTAAACTCTTTTGTGAACGGTATGGGACGTTCATGAAAGTGTTACAATTTGGAGAATGGTATGGGACATTTTCCAAATGTGCGATCAACATCCTACTCATATAAGGACCCTAAGTATTGGTGGTGTGGAAACACATTTACTTTTCGATACTGGAGATACACATAGTTTTGTGAGTCCAGGGATGCTCAAAAAGGGGTTGTTCCAGTTCGGGAATGGGGGGGATTGTCCTGGGGTAGTGAATGCGGCCGGTGGGCAGGTAATGAATTCACTAGGGGGTGATTCAGGGCATCCCAGTGGTGATCCAAGACAGGGTCATTCATGTGGATCTTGTGATATTCCACCTAAAGAATCACGAGGTGATATTAGGTATGGACTGGCTTGGAAAGAATGGGGTCACTCTAGACTGTTACTGGGAGCGTGTGCAGTTTGAGAGTGGGTGTGGGTTCCTGATCTGGTTCCAAGGTATACGTCCGATCTCTGGATGCTTGGTTGTGTCAGCGATCCATGTTGAGGGGATGCTATGGAAGGGTTCTGAAGCTTATCTGGCAACAATCGCCACTAAGGAGGTTTGTAGGGGGTGGTGACCCGGAGGGAATACCGCTGGTCGAGAGTTCCATGATGTGTTTAGGGCGCTACAGGGCATTCCCCCTGAAAGTTCGGACCCATTCATAATAGAACTCGAACCAGGGACGATCCCATTAATCCAAAAGTCCCTATTGTATGGCTCCTGCCGAGATGGCCGAGCTAAAGAAGCACTTGAGGAGTTGCTGGATAAGACGACCCCGTCCGTGAGGGGATAAGGGTCGCAGTGGAACCAAGTCGGAAATTGACCTAAGATTGAATTCAGGATGATCAAGTCCAGTGAAGGATGAAGATCGCAGTACAACCAATTCGAAGATGGACCTATGGTTTTGATGAGACGGTTGAGTCCTAGAGTGGACCATGACCGCGATATGGTAAAGTCCACAAGTTGACAAGGTGGACAATTCGGTTGAGTCCATGGGTGGGCCAGGATCAAATTGTGACCAAGTCTAATGATGGATAGAAGTTAAGAATAAGGCGACTTCGTCGGATAAGGACTAAGATCGTAGTATGAACAAGCTGTGAAAGGCTGTGGTCAGATAAAGGGTAATTTAATACATTATGGTTAGAGTCCATACTCGATTTGAAAGATTGGAATAGTCTGCTAGGACTGGTGGTGAGGCGAGTAGCCTAAAAGTTTGGAAAGAGTTCCCTAAGACCTGTCTGATACATCGAGTGGCTTACAGATTGGTTAAATCTACTAAGGCTCGAGTATACAGTAGTGTCCTAGGAACTGGAAATGATATACTCGTTGATGATCAAAGGAAGATTAAAGTCTAAAGAAGACGATATTCGAAACAGGGACATAGACTTGGTGGATACTAGGACCGCAACCTAGAAATTTTGGCCAATTGAAACGAAGCATGTCCTTGGATAGAATTACAAGTATTAATGTTGGTATGCTTGATGGACACTTGACTGTGGTCAGAGTATCCAAGTATGGGTACCATAAGCAGAAACAAGAATGGGCTACTTGATAGGAATTTTGGTTAAATCCCTATCAAGTGGGGGAGACTTATACAACGATGGTCAAAGAGAATGATCATTGGAGATGTCATTTGGTTATTAGGAACCAATGGATTTTGTTCCACAATCCGGAAGACTAATTTCGGATGGAACATTCTTTCAAGATACGAGATATACTCACTATTGGATTCGAGGACGAATCCTTAACAAGTGGGGGATACTTGTCATGTCCCTGATTCTGGATAAGACCGTTGGGATATGCCATGGTTGAGGAAACAACCAGTCAGGTCATATGACCTAAAGACAGGTGTTCCATGGTCTAAAATGATGGTTAAGGGCATTAGGAGACTAAACCTTAACCAAATACTGAAGGGGATAAGGTAAAACCAGCTAGACAAGTAATATGGCAGCTGGACGGTGCGGTAAAGCAGCTCAATCAAGCTAGGTGAAGTGTGGTGCAGTTAAATGTAGCTCCCTGGAGGTGTGGGTCATCTCCAGTAGCTGGAGTACAAGTTTATTCAGCTGGGGCAGCTAGCAACCAGCTCACCTCAGCTTGGTAGAGTGTACGGCCAGCTCGACCAGCTAAACTAGCTCGACCAAGCTCAGCCTAGCTCAGCACTACTTAGGTCAGCTCATTCAGCTGAGATACCAGCTCACTCAGCTGGACCAGCTGGGGATCAGCTCAACTCAGCTGGACGGAGTGTTATGGTCTTAGGCAGTTGGACCAGTCCGGGCCGTGTTGGGTCATCCAGTTGGGTTAGATGGTCCACCATTGGGCCAATCGCTTGGGCAGTCTATTGGCCAGGTCCAGAGCCATTGGGATTGGGTTTAGGCCATCTGGAATCTTTCAGAGGATGGTTATAGGTGAAAGGGTGCATGTGGGAGAAGTTATGGCCGAAAGGATGCAATGGGATCAAAAGGTGCCCATTCACCCACGAAAGGGTGTCTCCTTGGCCTAGGAAGTTACCCACACCTTCCTCTATAAATAAAGGACCCTGGGCACGAAAATGATTATATTTTTCATAAGAAAACACAGGGAGAAAGGCGACAGAGAGAAAGGAGGAAAGTGAGAGAGAAATCGACAATACAAGGTCGATATTGATGTGGTTAATCATCAACAGGGTGGAGATCAATTATGGAAAGGAAAGGCCGACTGGAATGAGACTCAGAGGAAAGGATAAAGTGTTGGAATAGGGCCGAGAAGGGCCATATGCATATCCTTAGCTAATGAAGACTTCTCAAAAGTCACTGAGTCAGTGGGGATGGTTGGTTGAATGAATAAGTACCTAAGGTAGTTTTTTAATACAGGTACAAAGATAAGGATCTTAAGTAAGATAATTGCGTGATCGTGGTTCAGTAGACAAGCATGTGTAGTTTTGGATCAATGGACGACCAATGCGTTACTAAGCTCTGTGGATGTGGAAAAGGTATGACTTAGCCAATACATGTATAGATTAGTATTTTGCTAGGATTCAGGTCGAATGGCTTAGGGTAATGGACCTCGGAACAGTAAGACTTGAACCGTTCCAAGGATTGTTCTATAAGCTGAATGGTAGTAAGCGAACTGACCAAGGGATAGACAATTGGACCGGACAAGTTCTAAACTGGATATAGATCAATGGTTAATATAGAATAGTCCGCTGCGTATAAGTTGAAAGGATATAAGCTAGTAAATGACTAAGGTGGTCTTTAGCTAAGGTCTAAGATAGCCCTCGCCTAAGGGCAAAAAGTTGAAAGGTTCGGTTAGTGTATGGACCGAGCGACCTGAGGCTTTGACCGCGGTATAGTCAGCCGGGTTTTGCGTCTTATAGGATGTATATCTCTCTCAATAAAATCGATGGGTGGAATGGTATAAAGAATCGCCACAAGTTCTATGGTTTTTCTTTGCTAAGGGAAAACTGACTCGCATATTGGCTAAGTAAAAAAAGATAAACGGGTTCTTACATGAGTTTAAATACTCGATGCAACTTTGCCCTTGGGGGACTTGAAGCAAATTACATGGACGGAACCTGGATTGGATTTTAAACAAAGACATTGAATTATTGGACACAAACTCGAAATTAAAAAGGCCAACATTTTGCCCATAAGTTCATTGCAATGAATTTAATAGAAAAACCAACACAAACCAAAGAAAATAAACCGGTTAGAAATCATAATTGAAATCTTAACTTCTTACCTTACTGGTCCGGACAATCAATTATCCGAACCATGTGCAATTTGACCTAAGGATGAACCAAGGAAGCTTGTTGAAATGATCATTCGAGTTTGGTTATGGCCGAAGGATGCAAATTGGATTGGGCCGGCTTGATCTTGAAACCAGGTAACACCGGCTGGATCTTGGATCTTAAATGGGATAATCTCTTCAGTCAGTAGCTGGTTGAGGTCAGTTTGATCCTGATTGAGGAATTCTTGAACAGCCTTGGAAAACCCTTCTCTTAAGACCCGAGCTCCGGACGGGGTTGTCGGACCTTTTTTGATTATTGGAACCTCTACTTGGATGGCCGCATCATTCCCTTCCTCTTGAAAAGGTTCTGACCTTGGAACATCATCATAATCATTGAAAGGGGATAGGTCAGACACATTGAACGTATGAGAGATTTTAAACTCACCTGGAAGATCAAGCTTGTAGGCATTGTCATTGATCTTTTCTAGGACCCGGAATGGACGAGTTCCTCGTGGAGATAGTTTGGAATTCCTCTCACCCGGAAACCTTTTGGGCTTCATGTGTAACCACACCAAGTCACCTGGTTTGAATATCACTTCCTTCCTCTTCTTGTCCACCCGCGCTGTGACACCCCGATCGTAGATGACCGGAAATGACACGGTCGACGTCCCCCGATGGTCGACCCGAGGTTCTCGGAATATATCCGATTACCTTAGACCAACAATCAAAGAACACCGACGCACCTATCGTATATCACTCTAGGCTTTTCAACCAGACAAAGCAATACACGATAGTTAGTTCGTCCCGGACAAGGACTAATATCATTTGAGAACTCGTGATTTATAAACATTCTTTATACATTATTTATTTACTTCAAACATCTTACAAAGCGTTATAGTTTTATCCTATAGCATAATGCACAACAACGTTTTAAGTAAATATACATCAAAAGGTACGTTGCAAGGACAACAAAATACTACCACTGGTTTGCGTTCCTTCCGACCAAAAGTAAAGGTCTCCCACCTAACGGTTACCTGCACACCACAAAGAGTCATGAGTAACTAGTTTACCCAGTGAATCTAGATCCAACTACACAATCAATAATAACCAAACAGTAATCAAATGCATATACATGGCCATACAAGTACTAGTACTTTACTTAGCATATCATTTATCATGGTGAATTCTTATTTTAAACTTCACTTTCACATTACCCACCAATCGCCTTTCATATAATTACAATATATAGACTAGACTCGGTAAACCACAAAGGGCTAACCGAGCTTAGTGAGTTAGTATTACCTTCACCCTCGAACGTCCTTATGAACATTCGAGACTGCATTGTCATGCAGTACACGGCCTCCAGGGTGCTACCCCATCATCGTGTCTTCATGACCTTGTTCCATTCGCAGGACCAAGTCACGATAATGCGGGGAGTTTAGGGATAGTGAATAATAATAAGAGTTCACATGATTTTACTTCTACAATTATTTAATTTTTAATCCCCAATTAATCCTTAATTAATCCATGATTAACCATTAATTATCCACGATTATTTCTTAATTAATCCAAGATTAATATATAATTAATCCAAGATTAGTCCATAATTAATCCATGATTAGTTCATAATTAATCTAAGATTAGTCCATGATTATTTCTTAATTAATCCACAATTATTTCTTAGTTAATCCAAGATTAGTCCATAATTAATCTAAGATTAGTCCATGATTATTTCTTAGTTAATCCACAATTATTTCTTAATTAATCCAAGATTAGTCCATAATTAATCTAAGATTAGTCCATGATTAATCTAAGATTAGTCCATGATTATTTCTTAATTAATCCACAATTATTCCTTAATTAATCCAAGATTATTTCTTAATTAATCCAAGATTAATACATAATTAATCCATGATTAATTAATAATTAAACTATGATTATTTCATAATTAGGATTAGTACTTATGAACAAGTACTAATATGAGGATTAACCTCACTTTAACATTCTTGATTAATTCTTTAAGTGTAAGTGTTTAAACTAAGTAAACACCCATGGTTCTTTAAGGTTCAGGGGCTTAACACTTATTCATGATCATCATACACTCACATGATCTAACTTAACATTCATCTAGACTCACCTAGAGATTAGTCGTGAAAGTGGCTGGAACAAGACTTGTCTTTAACTTAAACAAGGCTGAATGGGTCAAGAGAGAATGGCTCCAAGGATGGACTGGATTGTACTAGCAACCACCACTCCTTAGCTGATCAAAACAGAGCAAGCCACTTAAGTTCAGACTGCTGGTTCAGCACATTAACAATCGGACAGTTTTAGACAATCTAAACAACTTAGATCGGTTCATACATGCTGAGTTAAGGTTGGCTCTAATCAGTTCACAAAAGCTTAGCTAGGTTCTAGATAGGTTTGATTCAGGACAAGATCATTTCAGTTTGGCTTAAGTTCAATCAGTTCACACCAGTTTAGCTAATGGTTCAAGGAGATTGATTCAAACCGAACTAAACAAAACTGAACTGTAACAGCAACTTATACAAGTGATCCGACCATGACCTGACCTAAACATGAACTGGTTCTGATCAATACTGGTCTGAGGCAAGGTGATGAAGCTTACCACAAAAACACACGGCCAAAAGAACTCAAATGATTCTCCTCTCCAAGGTAAGCTTGCGGCTGACTGTTTTAAAAGAAAACAGAAATCAACATCTCTTCATCACTAAAATAGAACAAGGCCTAGGGTTTTACTCTAGGTTCTCACCTTCTGAGCTTATATAAAGCAAGGAACTGAGCTTGAGGGATGAAAGGAAATCGTCCAAGGTTCCCCCAATATTTTCTCTTCTTCTTTCTCTTTGTTTTTCTCTGTTTTTCTCACTGGATTTTGGTCTCTGTTTTTCTTGCTTTCTAAGAACGTGGGAGAAGCTGGAGGAGGGTGATAAATAGCTGAGGGCCTTGCTTCACAAGTGGGTTTAACAAAAGACAAGGTTTAGCTAGGTGACAGGCTGAGGAACCAAAGCAATGGGCAGTGGAGACAGCTAGCTAGTTGGGTCAGCATATGCACATGCTGTCCTTTCCTTCAAATGAAGCAACTCCAGCCACTGAGAAAAATATTCAGGAGAAGGGAAGCAACCATACAAGAAGCTTGTGACTTTCATGTGCCATTTACTACTGAATCAAGCAAGCTGGAAGGTGCATGGCATGTGACTTAAATTTCTGAAAACAAGCAGGCAGCCTAGTAGGTGAAAGACATGAGTGATCAAAATTTATTTAAGAGGATGGTCCATGGTTCCAAATAAATTTCGACCAACAATTCTTTGTCCTTGGCCCTCGGCATGCTCTTGGAAAATCTTGTCCGGCTTAAATAAAAATAAACCATATTAATTAACACTCGACCAAAACTATCAAGAGAAGGTCTTTCGACCACAAGACAGTCCCGTCGAGACATTAATTCACCGGGTCAAATTTTATTTTTAATTCTGGTCGGACCAACCCAAACTGGTCTTGAGAAGTTTTACTCGACCAAAATACATCCGCTCGTGAGGGTCATTACACGCGCCTTGACATTGGCAGCCTTCTCTTCTAGTCTCTCCTTGACCCTCTGATGAAGTTTCTTGACAAAATCAGCCTTCAAGGAACCTTCTTGGCTGTTGTATATGGAATGTGGTAACTCAATAAGATCCATAGGAGTTTCTGGCCTAAACCCATACACAACCTCAAAAGGAGAAAGGTTAGTGACTGAATGTCTAGCATGGTTGTAAGCAAATTCAATGAATGGTAAACATGAAAACCAGTTCCTTAAGTTCTTACCGACCGTAGCTCTCAACAGCTGGGAGAGTGTAGGTTTACTACCTCGGTTTGGCCATCTGACTATGGATGGCAAGTGGTTGAAAAAAAAAATCTTGGTACCGAGTTTCCTCCACAGTGTCTTCCAGAAATGGCTGAGGAATTTGGAGTCTCGATCAGATACAATGGTCCTTGGCACACCATGCAAATGAACCACCTCTTTGAAGAACAAGTCGGCTATTTGGGTAGCATCATTGGTCATATCACATGCAATGAAATGAGCCATCTTGGAGAACCTGTCCACAACTACAAAAATGGAATCCTTGTTCTTTATCTTGGGTAACCCCAGCTCAAGTTCCATAGAAATGTCTACCCAAAGGTGATTAGAGATAGGTAATGGCATGTATAAACCAAATCGATGGGACCTGGACTTTGTTTTGAGACAGACGATGCATTTGGCGCAGAGGTTTTAACATCTCTTTTCATGTTAGGCCAAAAGAAATGATCAGTCAGCACACTCAGGGTTTTGTCTCTGCCAAAATGTCCCATTAGTCCTCCACTGTGGGCCTCCCTGGTCAGCAAGTCACTCATAGACCCTCATGGAATGCAAAGCTTCTTTTTTGAACAAGAACCCTTCATGTTGATAATAGGAACCAAAGGCTCCTTACGTTGTGTTCCTGAAAGCTTCTTGGAAATAAAAGTCAGTAGTATAAGAATCTTTAATATGTTCAAAACCCATGATCCTAGTTTCCATGGTTGAGATTAGAGTGTATCTCCTGGAAAGTGCTACCACATTGTCTTTGCCCTTCTAGTACTTAATCACATAGGGAAAAGTCTCCACAAACTCCAACCATCAAGCATGTCTTCTCTTGAGTGTGGTCTGACCTCTCAGGTGTTTAAGCGTCTCATAATATGTATGGATAACAAACTCTTTTGACAATAGATAATGTTGCCAAGTTTCAAGAGATCAAAATAGCTTTATTAAATACCAAAATAGATTTTACTAAAATATGTAAATATACATTTATACTCTTTATGTTAACTAATCTAAAGATAGGATTTAATGTAAATATACATTTATACACCATTTCATACACCTCCATGTCCTGTTGGTTATTCGGTTTGTGATGCGGCCATCCAAGTAGAGGTTCCTATCATCAGGCATGGTCCAACCACCCGGAACGGAGCCAAGGTCATTAGAGCTGGATTCTCCAAGGCTGTCCAAGAGATTCTAAACCAAGAAGAGCAAGACCAAGTACTGATTGAAGAGATGGTCCAACTCAAGATCCAAGATAGTCCAGTAGAGGTTCAAGACCAAGCCGGGCCAATCCAATTCCAATCACTCGTCCAGAACCGGGGCAATCTGATCATATCCGTTTGCAACCTTGGCCAAGAACCAACCTCAACCCAACCAGCATCTGAGTAATCCACTTAGACCACAAAGGTAAGCAGGTAAGATTTCATTTTGATTTCTAACCGGTTTATTGTTTTTGGTTTGTGGCTTTTTAATTTGTGTTGCAAATTCTATTTTAAGAACTTATGGGCAAATTGTCAAGTCCTTTTATTTATTTTCGAGTCCAATAATTTAAGGCAATTGTTTAGCCTTGTTTAGAGTCTAAGGAGTCGGCCCTTATGTTGTTTAGGCCTTTATGCATTGAACTTCATGTTGTTTTGCTTCAAGTCCCCTAGAAGGGCAAACCACATCGGGTCCTATATAAACCCCATATAAGTGGACTTGTATTTTTACCTTCTTATCAATATATGAGTCAGTTTTCCCTAGAAAAGAAACCCTAATCTCTCTCTCGTTCTGCGTGTAAAGCCAGCCTAGGAGGAGGCCGGATCTTATCAAGTTTTCATCACCAAACTTGTGGCAATTCTTCATTCCATTCCATCCATCGATTCAGTTTGGGAGAGATACACATCCAACAAACCGAATCCCATCCTCACTTCACCTTCCATCCTTTGTTCTTGTTTAGAGAGACACATGTCCAGCAACAAGGATCCATCGATCCATATCTCTATCCTTTTGTTTTGAGTCATTTATCATATTGCATCTCATCTAGATTATCACTTGCATCTTAAATCTAAAAACCCATAAAAATCGATTGCTTTTGCTTTCCATCATTCATCATCTAGTTTACTTTCTGTTCGTCCTTTATAGCATAAAAACTTATAAAAAGGTTCCTTGTTTCTCAGGTACAACTCGCATCATCGGATCATCCCACCCGCATCACCCCACCTTGGTCCATCCGGAAGTCCTACATCCGGAAATCCCCAACCCATCGAACCATCCTTGTGACATAAACCTCGGCCTGTAACATTTTGGTATCAGAGCTAAAAGGCTCCTAATCACTCGGTTGTACCTCTTCCTTATTCCTTTATGTAGCGTCTCATTACACTTGATTGTTGCATTCGAAAATCAAAAAAAAAAGAGAAGAATAGGTTGTTTGCTAGTTGTGGCTATAGTCGAAACTCATATAGGGTTTATTAGGTTTTTGCTTTGGCAACACTTACTTGCCGAGTTTGTTAGGATAGTTGTTCGACCACTTTCCTTAACCGAAAGGTCGATATTCCCTTGCAATCAATCGGATCATACTTGCCTTTTCTTGTTATATTCGATTTAGTTTACATTATTTCTTAGATATTATACATTCCTTGATTTCATTAGGATTTAAAGAATCTTTAGTTACTTAGATTAATTTAAAATAATTTAGTTATAAGTTTAAAAAAAAGGAAATTTAGATACCATCGATTGCACTTTCCATTTTGCATAAGTTGTACTTCCTTTTTTTTCTTTTCCATTTGTCTTATATAAGACCATTCCTTTTTGTTCCTTTTAATATCGATTCTTTCTCTCTTTGTAGTAAGCATGGGAGATATAGGTCAAGGTGTACCCACCCAAGCCGAGATCAATGCACAACTACTGACCGGCCAAGCACAACTCCACAATGCACTAGCAGCCGTGACAGCCCAACTTGCTCGACTGGAGCAAGGAAACCGGGATGGAGAACCCCGACCTAGGGGCAGGAACCATCCGTACCTGGAGGATCCCCGGTCCCAGACCGAGGGTGATAGCTCCATTCCGACCCACCCAACCGAGGTGCACGCAGACCAGGCCGTGGAAAGGCAGGGGTACGTGGGGAGCATCGGATCCAGGGAGATGGGAGTCCCATCCGAAGGAGAAACCATGATGAGGAGATTCCGTGGCAAGGAGGCAAGGACCTCAAGCTGAACCCACCCACCTTTGCGGGAAAGGTTAACCCGGATGCATATGTTGAATGGGAAAGGCGCATGGAGTACATCTTTGACTACTACCGGTATTCTGATGCCAAGAATAATGCCCTAGCCGCAGCCCAACTCACTGAAAATGCCCTTGCATGGTGGGATCGTGAGGTTGCTGATGCTGGTCGAGCCTATAGGGTGGACACATGGGATGAGATGCGATCCAAGCTTCGCACCAGGTATGTTCCAACTTATTACCAACGGGACTTACAGAAACGTTTTCGTAAATTGACTCAGGGAACTAGATCCGTGGAGGATTACTTTGAGGAGTTTGAGTCCCTACGCAACAAGCTCAAGACCCGTGAGACTGAGGAACCCTAATGGCCCAATTCCTGGATGGACTACAAGACCGTATTGCACGCAAGGTGGAAAGGCAACCATATGAGAATTTCAATGAACTACTCCACTATGCCATCAAAGCTGAGCAACATATCCGGAGGAAGAATGTGTCCACTGCCAAGAACAAAACCCCATGGACCTCAACCGGTTCCAAGGGTGCCGATAAGGGCAAGGCCATTGAAGTGGACAACCGTTTCAAGAGAACCCAACCCGAACCAACCAAGGCTGGATCCTCCGATCAAGGTAGGTCTCAAACACAAGCTGAATGGACCCGTGACATCACTTGTTTTAAATGTCAGGGTAAGGGGCATTACGCAAAGGACTGCCCAAACAAACGTGTAATGGTCATCAAGGCCGATTGGGAAAATGAGTCTCAGGATGAAGCAGAGGTAGAACCCCTTGACACGGATGATGAGGTGATCGACTATCCAGAAACCGTGGAGTTGCTGGTTACCAGGCGATCCCTTAGTGCTCTATTCGACCCAGAGACGATCCAAAGGGAGAACATCTTCCACACTAGGTGTACTATCGATCAAAAGGTATGTAGTTTGATCATTGATGGTGGTTTGTGTACTAACGTTGTAATGACCCTCTCGAGTGGATATAATTTTGGTCGAGACTTTTGAAAATTCAGATTTGAGTTTAATCGATCATAATTAAAAATAAAGATCGAACCGATGAATTAAAGATTCGACGGGATTTTCTTGTGGTCGAAAGGAATTCCCTTGTTAGTTCTGGTCAAGTATTAATTATGTTGGTCTAACTTTATGTTGGTCTAATTTTATTTAAGTTAGACGAGTTTGGTTGAATCAAGACAAGAATCAAAGGTCGAGAATATTTTAGTCGAAAACAGTCCGAAAACTACCGACAAGCTTCTTAAAATTCCTTATAAATCATCCATGGTCTTTCAGCACCTTGTCTGCCTGCTTTCTCAACACAAGTCACATGACAAGCACAAGCTTCATGCTTGCTTACTTTCTGGAAAGATCATGTGAGAAGCACATGATTTATAAACCTTCCTTAAGAGGAAGGAAATGGAAGCTGCTGGTGGCTGGGTGTGTGAAGCAGGACTCCAGCTGTCCTTGCTAACTTTTGCTTTGTGTTAAGCTGAGAAACTCATCTAGTAACACTCCTCAGCTATATAACCCCTTAAGGGAGCTGCTTGCACGTTTTTGTTGCTGAGAGAAAGAGAGAATTTCTGTGAAAAAAAATCAGAGAGAAAGAAGTAAGAACCAGGAGAAAAATCAAGAAGAAGCCTGAACGAAATTCATCCACCAGTTGGCTCAGTTTGTTTTAGTGAGAAGGATCAGAAGGTAAGAGAGTTTGATTAAACCCTAGACCTTGTTCAGCTTCTGATCATAACCGAATCTTCATCTCTCTTTCTAATCAGTTTCTTGGTGAGCTTAGCTTGAAGGAGAACATCATCCAGGTGTATCTAACCAGGGTGATCTAGGGTAAGCCTCATCTACCTTCCTTAGCCATTTCCTGAAAAATTCCATGTGTTTTAAGCTAAGGTCATGGTCGGATCACTTGTTTAAGATGGTGTACCGATCAGTTTAGTTTAGTTTCGGTTGTAATTAATCTTCGAAAACTACTAGCTAAATGTTTATGGTCTGAGTGAAGTTAAAACGAGTTGAACTGACCTTTTCCTGAACCAACCTTTACTGAACAAAACTGATATGATATAGGAGGAGTAGAACCGAGCTTGAACTGAACTGATTTAAGTAGTTAGAGCGAACCAAACTGCCGGAATATTATCATTCTGAACCGAACAGATTGGATCTTGTTTCATACTGGTCTGAGCCAAGCTGTTTATGGTCTGAACCTATCACGTACTGATTTAGTCTGAGTTAGTATAAACTGTTAAGTTATGTCCTGAACCGAGCTGATTAGATCTAAGTCAAACTCCTTAATTCAAAACCGAATTGTTTGGATGGATGATCATGTTTTCGAACTGCTTATTTCAGGTCCGTCCAGCCTTGTACAAGAACGTTTCAAGAATTTTCCAAATCAGTTTCAAAACCATCTCTAGGTGAGTCTAGGGTGATGTGGTGTTAGATCACATATGTGTGTGTGATTGAATGGAATAGAACTATTTCAGTTAAGTAGTAAAGTCTCTTAATCCTTTGAAAATGTGTGGTGTTTACTTAATGTAAACACTTAACACTTAAAGAAATATTTGAAAGTACACATTGAGGTTAAGCCACTTCTTAGTACTTGTTCTCAAGTAATAATTATAAGTATAAATAATGTATGGATTAATTATGAAATAATTAAGGAATTAAGTATTAAGTGAAAACTCATTATTAAATCACTATCCCTAAATTCCCACATTACTGTGACTTGGTCCTGCGAATGGAACAAGGTCATGAAGACACGATGATGCGGTAGCACCCTGGAGGCCATGTACTGCATGATGATGCAGTCCTGAATGTTCATTAAGACGTTCGAGGATTACGATAATGTTAACTCACTACTCTCGGTTAGCCTTTGTGGTTTGTCGAGTTTAGTATATATATTGTAACTATAATTGAAGTGATGAAGGGCGGGTAACAAGGAAGTGATAAATAAAATGAGATTCAAATTGATGAATAATATATTAAAGTATAAATCAAGTACTTGTATGTTCATGATCATTATTTGATGATTGTTCGATTGTACCATTGATTGTATAGTGATCTAGATTCATTGGGTAAACTAGTTACTCACGACTCATTGTTGTGTGTGCAGGTAACCACTAGTTGGGGGACCTCTTCTTTTTGGACGGAAGGAACGGCCAACCAGCGGTAGTATTTTGTTTTCCTTGCAACGTATCTTTTGTTGTATATTTACTTAAAACGTTGTTGGGCGTTAGGCCGTAGGGTGAAACTATAACCCTTTGTAAGATGTTTAAAAGTAAATAAATAATGTATAAAAGATGTTTATAAATCCCGAGTACTCATATGATATTAGTCCTTGTCCGGGACGAACTAACTATCCGATACTCGGTCGGGTTGAAAAGCCTTGGACGATATCCGGTAGGAGCGATGATGTTCTCAAATTGCTTGTCCAAGGTGATCGGAATTTTTCTGTGAACCTCGGGTTGGCTTTCAGGGAACATCAACCGTGTAATTTCCGGTCATCTACGATCGGGGTGTCACAAAGGTGATATCAGAGCATTGTTCAACGATGCTAGAATGGGACTTGTTTCAAATACTTTTCGAGTCAAAATGTGTCGCAAGGATAACTAGGATAAGCTGGTTTGTTCCTTCTTTTAGAAGTAGATAGAACTGGGTAGAAACTTACCATGAACTTTTGCTGCAGATGCCACCAAGACGGGCACGACGTGGTGGAGCTTATCTACCGATACTTATTTCATCATCTCCGGACTCTTCACCGCCATCAACTCCGGCACCACTTTCTACTCCTAGCTTTTAGGCTACACCTTCTGGCACCAGCATTGAGTCTGATCCGTCTGAGGGTTCATATGATAGCCCTCAAATTCAGATGCCGATGCCTTTGACACCTGATCCGTACTATACAGACATCGAGGTAGATGTTGTACATGATTATGCTGCTCATGATGCTGATTATCCTGCTGCTCATGCTGCTGATCATCCCGCTCATGTTGCTGATCATCCTGCCGCACCTTCTGTTGCCGCTGATGATATTCCACACGTACATGCTGAAGCAACACCCGCAGCAGAACCTGCACCAGTTCCAACAGATCCGGCGTTGGTAGCTATTCTCGAGTTGATGGCCGAGATGATCCGTTTACAGGAACAAGAACTGAATGCACAACGTGCTCAACCAGCTCCAATACCTACTACTTCTCATCCGGACTTCCTGAATATTGTTATGATCATGAAGAACTTGGGGACGAAGCACTACATGGGAGGGACTACTCCCTTTGAAGCTGATGCATGGCTGCGCAATCTCGAACAGAATTTCGCTGCAACCCGTTGTCCGGTAGAATTCAAGAAGGACGTGGCTGTTTACTATCTGGAGAAGGACGCCATCCATTGGTGGTTATGTGTAGAGAGGAGTTTTGGAGATTTCCAGCTGACTTGGGATGACTTCCGTACTGCGTTCATTCGAAAGTATTTTCCACCGGAGGCAAGAGACAGATTGGAGATTAAGTTTATGGAGCTAGTTCAGGGAGGTTTATCTGTTCGGAGGTATGAGGCCGAGTTCACACGTCTCAGGCAGTATGTAAGCTTTTCCCAGGAAGATGAGCTGATGATTATCCGGAAGTTTCTTAGGGGACTTAGTCCGGATATCAGGAGCAGACTCGAGGCAGTAGAGTTTCATAGATTTGTTGATCTTGTGGAGCGTGCGGTGAGTGTTGAGGAAGCCATTGCTCTTGAGAGAGCTTCTGCTAGCCATTCCGCACCACCGAGATGTCCTACTATTCCATTCCAGCGTCAGCCATCTTCGATTATGCAGAGGGGACGTGGAGGTAGAGTCTTTCGGGGAAGTCGTTTGGGAGGACCGAGACCTAGAACCCCGACTTGTTTCAGTTGTGGCCAGCTTGGCCATGTTAGGCGAGATTGTCCGACCATGAGGCAACTCCGACCAGCGGTACCATCTCACATCACTTGCTTTACTTGTGGAGAGCACGGACATTATGCGACTTCTTGTCCACTCACACATTCTTCTCAGCCTGCTGCACCGAGTGTTCCACCAGTCGTACCAGCTAACCCACCCTTACATTTACCTCCGGCGAAGCGTCAGGCTACAGCCGGTAGAGCTTATGCTTTAGAGTTACCAGGACCATCCGGACCACCGAAGGGTCCTATCTCAGGTTTGATTTCTTACCATTGAGTGTTATTTGAATTTTAAAAAAAAAAATGTTATATAAAATTGTTGAATGAATAATTGACCTCGAAGTCAACTATCTCTAGGTTCTTTGGTTGTGGGCAGTATATTTGCCCATATCATGTTCGATTCGAGAGCAACACATAGTTTTGTAGCTCCTGAAGTAGCGTTGAGATTTGAAGGGGACTTTACTAAAGTGAATTTAAGTATTCCTGTTTTAACTCCCGGAGATCAAGTTCTTGAAACTGAAGGCTGTTATCTAAGAGTTCTGATTGTTATCCAAGAGATGGTGTTCCCAGCTCATCTGTTAGTACTTCCATTAGAGCGGTACGAGGTAAACTAGGGATGGATTGGCTGTCTAGCTATAAAGCTCACCTCGATTGTGGTCGAGGGAAGATTACGTTTGAAAGCGATACCCAACCCCCTTTAGCTTACTATGGCATAGTACCGAGCTTCGGAGCATCGTTGGTATTATCTTTGAGAGTTGAAAATCTTCTGGAGCAGAGTGAAGAAGTCTACTTAGTTACTTTAACTATAAGACCAGTAGAAGATGAGAAAGAGCAGAACCTAGAAAACGTTCCAGTGGTCAAAGAATACGAAGATGTATTTAAGGCATTACAAGGACTTCCACCATCGAGTAGTAATCCCTTTAGTATAACCTTAAAACCTGGATCAGCTGCAATAGCAAAGGCACCGTACCGAATGGCACCGGCTGAGCTTTCTGAGTTGAAGCAGCAGTTAGCCGATCTTTTAGAGAAGGGTTTTATTCGTCCTAGTTCATCACCCTGGGGAGCACCCGTGTTGTTCGTGAAGAACAAAGACGGAAGCATGCGACTATGCACTGATTATCGGGGAATCAACAACGTGACCATCAAGGACAAGTACCCACTTTCAATAATTGATGAGCTACCAGTTACAAGGAGCGAGTTGGTTTTCGAAGATCGATCTAGCTTCCGGCTATCACCAAATTCCGATTTCTGATACTGTCATCATGAAGACTGCCTTTAGGACACGATACGGACATTTCGATTTTGTAGTAATGCCCTTTGGTCTTACAAATGCCCCGGCTGCTTTCATGCGTCTAGTGAACAAAATATTTCGGGACTATTTGGATGAGTTTGTCATCATATTCATTGATGATATCCTCATATATTCCCGAAGTGCCGAAGAACACGAGAAGAATCTACGCTTAGTCCTTGAGCGGTTACGGGATCAAAAGCTTTTTGCTAAGTTTAGTAAGTGCCGTTTTTGGAAAAGAGAAGTTGGCTTCTTAGGTCATCAAGTATCAGAACAAGGAGTTGCCGTTGATCCAGAAAAGATAGCTACTATTAAAGATTGGCCTCGTCCGACTTTTGTTACTGAGATTCTGAGTTTTCTTGGATTAGCAGGCTATTACAGGAAGTTTGTTCAAGGGTTCGCAAGAACATCAAAGCCACTGACTCGTCTAACTGGTAAAGGTGTCACCTATTAATGGAGCTCAGAAACCGAAGAAGCGTTTGATAAACTGAAGCAAGCATTGACGTCTGCACCTATCTTAGCTTTGCCTAAACCTAACCATCCGTACACCGTCTATACAGATGCATCTCATGTTGGATTAGGTTGTGTCCTGATGTAGGACGATAAGGTAATCGCCTATGCATCAAGACAACTAAGAAAGCATGAAGTACTATCCAACGCATGACCTGGAAATGGCCGCAGTAGTATTTGCTCTTCGAATTTGGCGATCATATCTATATGGAGAGAAGATCCAAGTGTTCACCGACCATAAAAGCCTTACGTATCTTTTCACTCAACCTGATTTGAACCTAAGGCGAAGGCGATGGATGGAATTTGTAGCTGACTACGACACGCAGATCCTATACCATCCAGGAAAAGCAAATATTGTTGCTGATGCTTTGAGCCGAAGGAAAGTTGATGTGGATATTGAAAAGGAACTTCAGAATCTTGAAGCAGGGTTCAAGATGATTAGTTTGGCTGCCTTGGAAGGAGAGGAAGGAGAACCTTTAGGATTACAAGCAGTGAGCCAAGCCGGTTTACTTACTCGTATCCGAGAAGCACAAATGAGAGACGAGAACCTAAAGAAGATCCAAGAAAGCTGAATGAAGGTAATTTTAGAGGATATCAAGTTGCCAATGATGGAACCTTGTTACTCAATGGTCGAGTAACCGTTCCAAAGGAGAAGGACTTCGAGAAGAGATTTTAAAGACTGCACACCATTCTCTCTTAAGCATTCATCCCGGAAGCACTAAGATGTATCAAGATATCAGAAGGTATTATCACTGGCGAGGGATAAAACGAGATGTTGCTGTATGGGTTTCTCAGTGTCAAACTTGCCAACGGATAAAGGCTGAACACCAAGTACCAGGGGGCTTACTTCAAAGTCTACCAATCCCTGAATGGAAATGAGATGCAGTAGCGATGGATTTTGTTTCTGGTTTACCTCGAGCACCAGGCCGCGGGAATGATGCTGTTTGGGTAATCGTCGTTCGTCTTACCAAGTCCGCTCATTTCCTACCGATGAAACTTACAGATAAAGTAGAGACGTTAGCAGAGCTATACTTGGAAGAAATAGTAAAGCTTCATGGAGTACCAGCAAATATAGTATCAGACCGAGACCCACGCTTTACAACTGATTTTTGGCGAGCCTTCCAACAATCTTTGGGTACTGACTTACATATGAGTACCGCGTTTCATCCAGAAACCGATGGCCAGACCGAACGAACCATCAGAACTCTTGAAGATCTGTTAAGGTTGTGTATCCTCGACTGGAATGGTCCGTGGGATAAGTTTTTGCCGCTGATAGAATTCTCCTACAACAAAAGCTACCACTCAAGTATCGGTATGTCGCCGTACGAAGCTCTGTATGGTCGACCATGTAGAACACCAGTGTGTTGGAGTGAAGTTGGTGAACAAAGAATCCTTGGTCCAGAGATAGTAGATGAGACTGCCGAGAAAGTAAGGATAATTCAAGCAAATATGAAGAAAGCCCAAGACCGCCAGAAGAAGTATGCTGATCGCGGTAGAAGAGAAGCCATCTTTGCAGTGAATGATCTAGTTTTTTTGAAAGTAGCTGCCCAGAAAGGAAAGGATCGGTTTGTGAAGGTTGGAAAAACTGGCAACCCACTACATTGGTCCGTACAAAATTGTTGCTAGATTTGGAGAAGTAGCCTACCGACTTGACTTCCTCCTGATATGTCTATGCACCCGGTATTTCATGTATCGATGTTGCGTAAGCATATTCCGGATCCGAATATGGTCGAGCCACAACAACCAGAGAATTCGCAACCCGACCTAACTTATCCTGAAGGTCCTTTGCGGATAGGTGAGCGTCGTATCAAGAGATTAAAGAACAGAGAGATTTCTCAAGTTCAAGTATTTTGGGGCAAGCGTCAAAGAGTTGTAGTCACATGGGAGGATAAAGATAAGTTCAAAGCTGATTACCCAGAACTCTTCTCAGATACCCCAGATGTCCAGTAAAGTGTCCACTTGTATTTTTTTAGAATTCGGGGACAAATTCTTTTGAGGGGGGGGGGGGGGAGAGTGTAATGACCCTCACGAGTGGATATAATTTTGGTCGAGACTTTTGAAAAGTCAGATTTGAGTTTAATCGATCATAATTAAAAATAAAGATCGAACCGATGAATTAAAGACTCGACGGGATTTTCTTGTGGTCAAAAGGAATTCCCTTGTTAGTTCTGGTCAAGTATTAATTATGTTGGTCTAATTTTATTTAAGTTAGATGAGTTTGGTTGAAGCAAGACAAGAATCAAAGGTCGACAAAATTTTAGTCGAAAACTGTCCGAAAATTACAGACAAGCTTCTTAAAATTCCTTATAAATCATCCATGGTCTTTCAGCACCTTGTCTGCATGCTTTCTCAACACAAGTCACATGACAAGCACAAGCTTCCTGCTTGCTTGCTTGCTGGAAAGATCATGTGAGAAGCACATGATTTATAAACCTTTCTTAAGAGGAAGGAAATGGAAGCTGCTGGTGGCTGGGTGTGTGAAGCAGGACTCCAGCTGTCCTTGCTCACTTCTGCTTTGTGTTAAGCTGAGAAACTCAGCTAGTAACAATCCTCAGCTATATAAACCCTTAAGGGAGCTGCTTGCACGTTTTTGTTGCTGAGAGAAAGAGAGAATTTCTGTGAAAAAAAAAATCAGAGAGAAAGAAGTTGGAACCAACAGAAAAATCAAGAAGAAGCCTGAACGAAATTCATCCACCATTTGGCTCAGTTTGTTTTATTGAGAAGGATCAGAAGGTAAGAGAGTTTGATTAAACCTTAGACCTTGTTCAGCTTCTGATCATAACCGAATCTTCATCTCTCTTTCTAATCAGTTTCTTGGTGAGCTTAGCTTGAAGGAGAACATCATCCAGGTGTATATAACCAGGGTGATCTAGGGTAAGCCTCATCTACCTTCCTTAGCCATGTCCTGAACAATTCCATGTGTTTTTAAGCTAAGTTCATGGTCGGATCACTTGTTTAAGATGGTGTACTGATCAGTTTAGTTTAGTTTTGGTTGAAATTAATCTTCGAAAACTACTAGCTAAATGTTTATGGTCTGAGTGAAGTTAAAATGAGTTGAACTGACCTTGTCCTGAACCAACCTTGACTGAACCAAACTGATATGATATAGGAGGAGTATAACCGAGCTTGAACTGAACTGATTTAAGTAGTTAGAGCGAACCAAAATGCCGGAATATTATCGTTCTGAACCGAACAGATTGGATCTTGTTTAGTACTGGTCTGAGCCAAGCTGTTTATGGTCTGAACCTATCACGTACTGATTTAGTCTGAGTTAGTATAAACTGTTAAGTTATGTCCTGAACCGAGCTGATTAGATCTAAGTCAAACTCCTTCTTCAGAACCGAATTGTTTGGATGGATGATCATGTTTTCGAACTGCTTATTTCAGGTCCATCCAGCCTTGTACAAGAACGTTTCAAGACTTGTCCAAATCAGTTTCAAGACCAATCTCTAGGTGAGTCTAGGTTAATGTGGTGTTAGATCATATATGTGTGTGTGATTGAATGAAATAGAACTATATCGGTTAAGTAGTAAAGTCTCTTAATCCTTTGAAAATGTGTGGTGTTTACTTAATGTAAACGCTTAACACTTAAAGAAATATTTGAAAGTACACATTGAGGTTATGCCACTTCTTAGTACTTGTTCTCAAGTACTAATTATGAGTATAAATAATGTATGGATTAATTATGAAATAACTAAGGAATTAAGTATTAAGTGAACTCATTATTAAATCACTATCCCTAAATTCCCGCATTACCGTGACTTGGTCCTGCGAATGGAACAAGGTCATGAAGACACGATGATGGGGTAGCACCCTGGAGGCCGTGTACTGCATGACGATGCAGTCTCAAATGTTCATTAAGACGTTCGAGGATGATGATAATGCTAACTCACTACTATCGGTTAGCCTTTGTGGTTTGTCGAGTTTAGTATATATATTTTAATTATAATTGAAGTGATGAAGGGCGGGTAACAAGGAAGTGATAAATAAAATGAGATTCACATTGATGAATAATATATTAAAGTATAAATCAAGTACTTGTATGTTCATGTTCATTCTTTGATGATTGTTCGATTGTACCATTAATTGTGTAGTGATCTAGATTCATTGGGTAAACTAGTTACTCACAACTCATTGTTGGCTGTGTAGGTAACCACTAGTTGGGGGACCTCTTCTTTTTGGACGGAAGGAACGGCCAACCAGCGGTAGTATTTTGTTTTCCTTGCAACATATCTTTTGTTGTATATTTACTTAAAACGTTGTTGGGCGTTAGGCCGTAGGATGAAACTATAACACTTTGTAAGATGTTTAAAAGTAAATAAATAATGTATAAAAGATGTTTATAAATCATGATTACTCATATGATATTAGTCCTTGTCTGGGATGAACTAACTATCGGATACTCGGTCGGGTTGAAAAGCCTTGGTCGATATCCGGTTGGAGCGTTGGTGTTCTCAAATTGATTCTCCAAGGTGATCGGAATTTTTCTGTAAACCTCGGGTCGGCTTTCAGGGAACATCGACCGTGTCATTTCCGGTCATCTACGATCGGGGGTGTCACAAACGTGGCCAGCAAGGATCTTGTTGATAAGTTAGGACTGGTTAAGACCACCCACCCTAGGCCTTACCGGCTCAAGTGGCTCAATGATGAGACTGAGCTTAAGATAGCCGAACAAGTGGTGATATCCTTCAGCATTGGTAAGTACGATGGTCAGGTCAAGTGTGACGTGGTACCTATGCAAGCCGGCCATCTGCTTCTAGGGAGGACATGGCAGTTTGACAAGGAGACCCTTCACCACGGTCGAACCAACGTCTATTGCTTTACCCACAACCATAAGAAGCACACCCTGACCCCACTCAACCCCCAGGAGGTCCATGACATGCAGAAGGCAATGTCCTAGACGCACAAGGTAAGTAAGGCTAACCTTTATATTACCTCGGGTCAAGTGATTAATTCTTTAAACCATGAGACGCAGGTGCTACTAATGATCTTTAGGGAAGGTTGTTTTGCAGCATTTGAGGCCCAGGAGTTACCATCTGAGGTACAAGACCTTATGGAGAGATACAACGATGTCTTCCCTGAGGAGATCCCATCTGGCCTACCCCCTATCTGTGGCATAGAACACCAGATTGATCTAGTACCCGGAGCACCACTACCCAACCGACCTGCCTACCGTGTCAACCCTGAGGAAGCCAAGGAGTTAGAAAGACAGGTCCAAGACCTTATGGACAAGGGCTACATCCGTGAAAGTCTCAGCCACTGTGCAGTACCGGTCATATTGGTGCCCAAGAAGGACGGAACATGGCGAATGTGTGTGGACTGTCGTGCCATCAATAACATAACCATCAAATATCGGTACCTTATACCTAGATTAGATGATATGTTGGATGAACTAAGTGGGTCTACTGTGTTTTCTAGGATTGAATCTTAGGAGTGGATACCACCAAGTTCGTATGAAGGAAGGAGACGAATGGAAGACTGCCTTCAAAATCAAACATGGATTGTATGATTGGTTAGTGATGCCCTTTGGTCTCACCAACGCCCCAAGCACCTTCGTGCGGCTCATGAATCAGGTTCTAAGACCCTACATCAGTAAGTTTGTGGTCGTGTACTCTGATGACATACTGATCTATAGCCATAGTCTAACCGAGCATGTTGGTCATTTTGAACAAGTATTGAAAGCCCTGAGGAGTGAAGGATTATATGCCAACCTTAAGAAATGTGTGTTTTGCACTGATCAAGTGGTATTTTTAGGCTGTGTTGTGAGTTCACAGGGACTGAAGGTGGATGAAGAGAAGATCAAGGCGATACAAGAATGGCCCACCCCAACCACCATTGGGCATTTCCGCAGTTTCCATGGACTGGCCAGCTTCTACCGACGTTTTGTCAAGGACTTTAGTACCATTGCTGCTCCAATGACCTCGGTGATCAAGAAGAATGTATCCTTTACCTGGGGTCCAGCTCAGAAAGAGTCCTTTAATAAGCTTAAGCATAGCTTGACTCATGCACCTGTCCTTACTTTTCCTAACTTTGATAAAAAATTTGAGATTGAGTGTGATTCATCAGGTTCAGGCATAGGAGTTGTACTCATGCAGGGAGGCCGACCAGTGGCCTATTTTAGTGAGAAATTGAGTGGGGCTGCCCTCAATTACCCGACCTATGACAAAGAGCTATAGGCTCTAGTAAGATCATTAGAAACTTGGCAACATTATCTTTTGTCTAAGGAATTTGTTATCCATACAGATCATGAGACGCTTAAGCACCTAAGAGAACAGACCACACTCAAGAGGAGACACGCCAAGTGGTTGGAGTTTGTGGAGACCTTCCCTTATGTGATTAAGTACAAGAAGGGGAAAGAGAATGTTGTGGTCGTTGCCTTGTCTAGGCGATACACCTCATCACTACCATGGAGGCTAAGATCATGGAGTTTGAGTTTATTAAAGATTCTTATGCTATTGACCTTGATTTTCAAGAAGTTTTCAGGAACACCACACAAGGAGCATCCGGCCCTTACTACCAGCATGAAGGGTTCTTGTTCAAGGAAAAGAGGTTATGCATCCCCAAGAGATCCATGAGGGAGTTGCTGGTTCAGGAGGCCCATGGTGGTGGCCTCATGGGGCACTTTGGTCGGGATAAAACCCTTAGTGTGCTCACCGATCACTTCTTTTGGCCGAACATGAAACGGGATGTTGAGGCCTTATGTTCCAAGTGCACCGTCTGTCTTCAGACCAAGTCCAGGTCACATCCTTATGGTTTACATATGCCATTACCTATTCCTAACCACCCCTGGATCGATATTTCTCTGGACTTTGTGAAGGGGTTACCCAAGATAAACCACAAGGACTCCATTTTTTAATTGGTGGACATGTTCTCTAAGATGGCACATTTCATAGCATGCAATAATACCAATGATGCTACTCAGACGGCTGACATGTTCTTCAAGGAGGTGGTTCGTCTACATGGTGTCCCTAGGACCATTGTGTCAGACCGAGACTCCAAATTCCTTAGCCATTTCTGGAGGACACTGTGGGGTAAGATAGGCACCAAGCTGATTTTCTCAACCACTTGCCACACACAGAACGATGGCCAAACAGAGGTAATGAACCGTACACTCTCTCAACTGTTGAGGTCTACGGTCGGTAAGAACTTAAGGAATTGGCTAATCTTGTCTACCTTTCATTGAATTTGCCTATAATCATGCAAGGCACTCTGCTACTAACGTTTCCCCTTTTGAAGTTGTCTATGGCTTTCAGCCTGAAGTCCCCATGGACCTAATCGATCTACCCAGCCCTATGCACTGCAGCCGAGATGGTGCAGTCAGGCCGAGTTTGTTCGGAACATGCACCAAAAGGTCAAGGAGACACTCGAAGCCAAGGCAGCCAATGTCAAGGCCCGACTTGACAAGGACAGGAAGGAGGTGTTGTTCAAACAAGGCGACCTGGTCTGGTTACACATGAGACCGGAGAGGTTCCCCGAGGAAAGGAAGTCCAAACTATCCCCATGTGGGACTGGTCCATTCCGGGTCCTTGAAAAGATCAATGACAATGCATACTAGCTTGAGCTTCCAGGTGAGTTTAAGATTTCCCATGTGTTCAATGTATCTTATTTGTCTCCTTTCCTTGCAGATGATGGCGTTCTGAGGCCAGAACCTTTCCAAGGGGGAGGGAATGATGCGGCCATCCAAGTAGAGGTTCCTATCATCAGGCGTGGTCCAACCATCCGGAACGGAGCCAAGGTCATTAGAGATGGATTCTCCAAGGCTGTCCAAGAATATTTCGACCCTATTCCAAGCCTTTGGGTTACACAAAATTCCTTTGTAGGATAAGACAATCAAAGTCACATTCTTGTTCTAGGCTAAGATACAAGAATAACAAATAGAGCTTTAATGCTTACATGTGTTCTTCAAAGATCTTTGATGATCTTCGAACAATGAATATCTCTCTCTTTTTCTATCTACTAACTAGTTTCAGATTTTCTTGTGATTCAAGTTATGATTTGCCAATGCCAACAACTCCTTATATAGAGTATGAAGGGTTGCAATAGTTAGCACCAATAGTTGTAATGGTTGGAAAAAGTCTTAAACATCAACGATTGCAATTGTTAATCAAGAGATGCAATGGTTAGTAAAGAGTTATAATGGTTAATCACCAAGGTTGCAACCTTTAATATGATTATTACTAAATGTTGAAAACATCATTAATTGCAAGGTTTCATATATAGTTGCAATTGTTCATACAAACAATTGCAATGGTTCAAATGATACATTGCACCTATACACTTAAATATCTAACAATCCTCCCCCATTTAAGTGTAATCATAGATTCATTAAATAAATTATACATATATAAAACTCATGCATAAATGAAAATGTTCTAAGAATTGAATTTTCATCTTATGTATTACACATTTCAAATGCCCGAGAACCAGGATGTCCTACGGATTGAATCCTTCAACCCATTTTGAGCACATGAAGATAATAAACACATGTGTTTCCACATTACTCTAAGTGTTTAGTCGACACTATTATAAGTCATGTGTCATAATCCATTCATGAATGCATACAAAGCCAAGTCCCAGCTTATTGAAACGACATCACTTCACACTCATATAGGTAAATACTTTCAGTCATGCACTTGCAAATGCATTTTTTCAAAGTATTTATTAAGAATAATATTTCAACCTATCTCTTCTTGCAGGTCCAAGCACATACCTTGAGATGATACAAAAAAAAATGTGCTTCAATCTTTAAGTGTAGGCTTTCCACATTGACTTCAGCCTCTAACGTCATATTAGAGGGGAATTGGGTATCCTACGATTAAAGATTTCAAATGGACTTTAAACTCATCCCTTTAACAGACCAATTAACAAGTCTCTAGCTAATCATTTCGTCAAATGATATGCTACATTTCTTTCAGACCAAACAAATTCTTTGATAATCACCCTGTGAGTGATCAGCTCACATACTACACTATATCTAACGCCAGGTGTCGCAACTTACCATTATACACTTAGTTATAAATCTTAAATAAGATTTCTTCACTATCATAGATGCAAACTGGTGATACTATTTCGGTCACAACGGAATCTCGTAAATTAAATTCTCTAGCCAATACGCTTATTTACCAGCATGTTCTAATGCTACGAATTCCTATTCTATAGTTCAAAGTTTGTGTAATTTTGCCTCCTTAGAAGCCCATGAAAATGGCACCTCCCCTAGGCCAAAACACTCAACCACTTATAGAAGATTGATCTTCTATATGGATAATCAAACTTGCATCTAAATACCCTTCTACCATCAAGGAAATCTGACATATAAAAAACCATAATCTATGGTTCATTCAAGTACTCGAGTTGTGATATTTCTTGTCATGTATAAGGCACACACTTCACACTCGCATTCCATGGGAGTCCCCATTGGCGAACAATATCACAATTGAACCCATTAATAACTTTATCAATATAAAGAGAAGATTGTCTAATATATTGATTTACTTGCATGTGTGATTCAAATTTCAGAATCACATCAACCTCCCTCATATCTTTCATTGTTAAACTTGATGACAATAATGCTTTTGTAAGCTCTACTTATCTTTGACCAGTGTAAAATATCAATATGTCATCAACATATAAGCAAAATGATTGTTCCATTACTGGACTCATCAAATTTTTTTAATATAAACACTTATCCTAATAATTTAACTCAAACTACTTGATAAGATAATCTCATTAAACATTCGATGTTAACTGCCTTGGTGCTTTCTTTACCAATACAATAAATGTATACACTTTATACTTTTTACAATGTAACAATAAAACCTTAAGGTTGCTTCAGATATACTTCTTTCTGAGCCATCGATCTATACATATGGAATCATAGTCCATAGCACCAACCATGAACAATATATTTACCACTCATGACGGCTCGGCCTTAACCCTAAGGCACTTGCATCCATAAGGATCAATAATTTGCATGATTGTAAGTCACTTTATTTCGGTGAAATTACATTCGCACCTTCTCAGTAATATTATGTTGCACTATTTCAGTAACATTCTGTTTTCACCTTTCGGTAACAGTATGTTCGCACTCTTTCGGTGACATTATTTTCGCACCATTGGATCATGTTAGGTTCACACCCTTGGGTCACGACCCGTTCACACCCTCTGGATCATGATACGTTCGTACCCTTTGGGTCATAGTGCGTTTGCATCCCTTCGGACACGACATGCTCGCATCCTTTGGTGTCCAAATTATGCGTATCATATATCAAATAAAAGATAATTTCAGCAGCTACACATGGACATAAAAATTATGCAATTCCAATCTATAACCAGAGAGATATGACCAAAACAAAAAAATGCAATTTCAGACAAATCCGAACGCGACACGTGTCACGTTACTGTTCATCTTCTTCATTTATTTTTTTTCTGCAACACGGTCGAAACTTTCAACCCTTATATCTCTCAGAATACGCGATATTATTTTACGCATAATATATCAATAGAAAGATAATTTCAAGATCTGCGCACTGATATAAAAATCGTATGATTCCGATATATACTTGGAGAGATATGATCAAAACAATATTTTTGGTTTACTAACGATTTCTCTAAATTCATGAAATATATTCTGGTTCTAAATGCAATAATTTTCAGAAGAATTCATGAAATTATGATAAACACATATGCAAAATATCAACTGATTTCATTTTGTATTCATGAATTCACCATTAATAATTATTTAAGCATTAACCATTTTTCGCAATTCATCATGAATAAAATCAAATAACCCATATTACTATTCATACTTGATTAGTAAAAATGTTAATATGGCAGAACCGAATCCAAATGCTCTGATACACAACATGTTTGCATCTCTTTGGTGATGAACCGTTCGCACCCCTAGGGTGACGAACCATTTGCATCCATTGGATGATGCCATCTTCGATCATCATTACCAATATTATTTAAAATGAAACTAATATACCTTTGAGATATAGGCAACGATGTATTATTCTCCATTCTTTCATCTTCTGCTCTATCTTCGAAAGTATACTCTCTCAAGTATTTACAACTTTCCAAACTTGATGTTATCCTTTGCACAAATACACCCGTCATAATTCACAAGAGAATCTCTTTAAGATTGTTGGTTATTCGGTATGTAACCCGGAAAATTGTGAATTATATACTTGGATAATGATTGAATCGACCATGCTTTCCTTAAAGAGTATTTTCGACCCTATTCCAAGCCTTTGGGTTACACGAAATCCCTTTGTAGGATAAGACAATCAAAGTCACATTCTTGTTCTAGAGCTTTAATGTTTATATGTGTTCTTCAAAGATCTTTGATGATCTTCGAACAATGAATCTCTCTCTCTTTCTATCTACTAACTCGTTTCAGTTCTATTGTGATTCAAGTTATGATTTGCCAATGCCAACAACTCCTTATATAGAATATGAAGGTTGTAATGGTTAGCACCAATAGTTGTAATGTTGGCAAAAAGTCTTAAACATCAACGGTTGCAATGGTTTATCACCAAAATGTTGCAATGGTTCATCAAGAGATGGCAATGGTTAGTAAAGAGTTACAATAGTTAATCACCAAGGATTGCAACCTTTAATATGATTATTACTAAATGTTGTAAACATCATTAATGGCAAAGGTTTCATATATAGGTTACAATTGTTTATACAAACAATTACAATAGTTCAAATGATACATTACACCTATACACTTAAATAATCTAACATGTCCATCAATTTCAATATTGAATGCCCAATCCAAATATGATCTTCCATTATTGGGGTCAAAACAGAAATAACAATCCTTAATCCATAAGTCCCACAATTGCCAAATTGAAAATCCGTAGGTATGTTGTGTACATAAACTTGAAAACCTAAATAAAAGTGGGTAAAGTGGGAAGTAGTAGATAATACAGGACCATTTCATAGTTATACGTAAGTTTCGTATCACTTTTCGCATCTCCCAACCTGTTGCCTAAGAATGGCGTCAGCGATGGCGATATGGACGCCAAGCTCTCTCCAGCTCAGGATTGCCCATAACTATGAGAGTTTCAAAGCTGCTCCAGCGAGAGCGAAGATGACGAAGCTCAGTCGCCTGACCGGATGTCATGCGCTGCAGAGAATGCAGAATCGGGTCGCTGGTTGGGCGGGTCAGATCGTTTTCGTGGGTGGGCTGATTCAGGAGACGATGAGTGGACTGCCGGATTGGTAAGGTACGGACTTTCCTTCTCAAGGAACACTGGTCTCTGGAGTCGCTGGGATGGTTCTCTCGTTGGCCTAGCTTTCGCGGCTCTGTATTTCAAGCGACACGTTTTCACTACTAGTATGCAACTCACAAGTGATTCAAGTCGGCGCAACTTGTCTTGAGGGAAACAATGTGAATGGACAAGGAAAGCTTGTAAAGGTATTATTTATTATACCTATAAGCAATGAAAACCACGGGGCGAACAAAGCATCAGAATTATACAGGAATAACCTGCTCCTTCCACGGTTCCACAAGTTAATCCCTTGACACCTATCTTAACATTGATGCTGAATCAGATTAATCTTTTTTCGTCATTTTCAACTGGATAGTATAGGTTTGGCAGAGGCAGGAAGCAAACTGCTTTAACCACAACAATGCCTTCTGCTGAGAACATCAGTTTAAGTTCTCACCAGAAAGGTACATCTGCTATTGGTTTCATTTAAAGCATATACGCTTACAACAAAAACCCTAGCCATTGCTATGTGATATACCACTCTTCTCATATATCTCTTTTTTTTTTTTTCTACAGTCCTCTTTCACGGCAGGGATCTTTTGAGCTGGAAGATGACTTTGGAATTCCGACAGCTCCCGGAAGCGGATAGCAAGGTTCCTTGTCTATTCATCCGTTCTTCTTTGTCACATTAAGCATTAAGAGTGTACTAAACCTTACGCAACTCACTTCTCCTTTTTTTTCAGAAATTGTACCAACTTTCTGGCTTTCTTGACATTGATAAAATAAACCCAGAAGCATGGCCTGCCCTTATAGCTGACTATCTGCTGGAGAACATGGAATAATAGCACTTGCTTTTGGTGAGTTAGATGATTTCTTCTTAATTAATCATATAATTCCCAACCAAGTCCAGTTTCTTGAAAGTCACGTGTCCTTCTAGGGCATACCAGATTGTTTCAGCCGTCCAAAGCAGTTACAAAAGCCCAAACAGCTGCATCTTTTGCCAATTGGTGAAGCTTGTGAAGCAGTTAGTGAGGAGCTAGCTCGTATCCATGCAGAGGCTATGGCTGAAAATGTTGTTTCTGCCCATAGCGAGCTGTTTACTCAGGTCGAGACGGATATTAACGCTAGCTTTGAGAAAGAGCTTTTAAGAGAAAAAGAAATAGTAGATGCAGTTCGTGAAATTTTCTGAAGAAGCAAAGTTGGAGCTGACAAGGCTTAGAAGTCGAGAAAGAAGAGGAGACTCTTGCATTGGAGAAAGAACGCACATCGATTGAAACAGAAATGGAGTCTCTTGCAAGGTTACGAAATGAGCTTGAGGAGCAACTTCAGAGCCTTGTGAATAACAAGACAGAGATATCATTGGAGAAGGAGAGGTTTTATAAACTTCAAAAGCAAGTGGAGAATGAGAATCAAGAGATACTTCGGTTGCAGAATGAGCTTGACGTTGAAAGAAACGCTTTATCAATAGCCAGGTAAAAGAAAATATCATCTTAAAGTTTCTTATTTCTTTGTCAAGCAAAAACAAAGGAGCATGAATCTTAAATCAAGAAAATGAAAGTTACATAGTTAGTTTAGAAATCAAACGTAGAATAGATCTCTGCTCTTGAGGCCATTTACGGTTCTGATTCTTCCTTTTTTTTCAGGGATTGGGCGGAGGATGAAGCTAGAAGAGCCAGAACAAGACACAAAAGTGCTAGAAGAAGCTAGAGGACGTTGGGAGAAGTATGGCCTAAAAGTGATTGTTGACAGAGACCTCCATGAACAGACAACAACTGAGTCTACGTGGTTGAACGCGGGAAGCAATATTCCGTGGAAGGAACCATGAACAGGGCTCAAAATGTGGTTGCTAAGCTCAAGAACATGGCGCAAGATGTAAGTGAAAACCCAGTGATGTTATTTACTCCATCATAGAGGAGATAAGTCTTTTGATATCAGCTTTGAAAAAGCAAGTTCATGGAATGAGCGACAAAGTCAAAGAGGTGAAAATGAAAACCAAGTCCAGAGCGGAAGAGTTAAGGAAACAAACAAGCTTGAAGATTGGTTGAGATCAAAGATGTCTCTATGATGAAGGCTAAGGAAGCAGTGGAAGAGGTTTAAGGATAGGTTATGGAAACTCAAGTCGAAGTAGGTTTTTGAGGTTTAGTCGAGATTGATTTGTTGGACAAAGAACCAGAAACTAATATGTCTTAGTGTAAGAAAGATTTCCTTCGGCTAAGTTCTTCGAATAATTTCCTCAGATAACTAAAACCACCACTTGGAAAGTGTTCAATTGGGAGTCTGTGATTATTTGTATAAAAATTATAAATCCAGTTATAAATCTTAAAATTTACTCGCCAATAGAGTTTTCGTTTTCGGAAACTTTGGTTTAACAAGTAAGCTAAAAATAGAAATGTATGAACTATAAAAAATGGACGTTTATTGATAATTTAGTAACTAGTACACATAATGCTTGACAACAATGGAGAATGAATATCAAGATAGTAGAGTTAACTCTAGAAGGATTGAGATCCTTTCTCTTGGCTCATTTATCTACTTTTAAAAGTCTTCATGGTGGCTCATCAAAATATATTCTATCAAATTAATTAATAAATTTCTCCGGTCTCAAGTTCGACCGACTTCAAAATATGATACAAATCGATAAAATAATAAAATACTAACTTAAAAAAAATCTTATGTAATATATGGTTCCATTAAAACTTATTAAAATGATATGTTTATACGTATATACATATTATATAGTATAAAATTATTATATTATTTGTTTTATATTCATAATAGCATCAGCTTATATTTTTTATACTTAATATAATTTGATGAGATTAATAAAATTATATACCAACAAACCAGATATAAATTATGTGAAACATATATTATACTACACCAAGTAATATAATAAAACAATATTAATAACAAATTTCAACAAATTAATCAGTGTGTGTACACTAATCTCCATTGAATTTAGAAAAATATATTTTAAATATATCTAATGTATGTAATTAATGACTCTATAAATTATTAAATATCATAGTTCCAATATTATTAACTGTTTATAGAATTTTTATCAAAACAATTATAATGAGAACTGTACTAAGATGATGTAATGTGAGAATTTTCTAGCTATGAATTTGACATAGAGAGAGAGAAAATAATATATACTCCTCCGTTTCATTTTCGTTTCGTTTTAGGTTTGTGCAC
>CAJHQP010007114.1:0-34079 GCA_905132765.1 Moricandia arvensis
GGCATTTAGAAATTAATTGCTACAATGTTATAAGGTGTAGTATTTTAGCACCGACTAGATCGCTTTTTTGATGGTGATCTCTAAGACACCTTTAACGCTAAAATGTCTCTAAAGGAAGTTCTTAGCAAATTAATACTATTATTTTAAAATGACTTTGTTATTAAATTAAAAAAAAAATCTTCTTTTATAATTAAAAAACAACTTCTTTTTTCATTGTCTATCTCCTCTCATGATTTTTTAATTTTTCATTATTTTTATTGTCAAGATACTCATATATATAATCTGCCATTGTTAAGTATATTTTTGAGGGGGTGGAGGAGGGGGGGAGGGGGAGGTTTAGGGCAAATTTGTCAAATATTCTATTTTTGAAGTTTTTGTCACAAAAATAGACTTTGAAAGAAAAAATGATCTTTTTTATTTTAAATTTTTTAATATTTTTCAATTTTTTTAATTTGTAAATTTCAACTCCAAAACCCCAACCTCATAACTCTAAACCCTAAATTTAGATTAGTTAACCCAAGGGTATAAATATATATTTACATTCTTTAATAAAATCTATTTTGGTCATTTTTTTCTTTGAGTGCTATTTTTGAGACAAAAATTTTTTTAGGTGTATTTTGGTCTTTATCTCTTTCATTTATTCCCTAAGTTTGATATTACTTTGCAAATTTACCTTAAATAAATGATTAGTTGCAAAAATACTTTAACTATTTGATAAAAATAGACTTAATTACTTTTAAAAAAATATTTATAAAAATTTAGAAATTCAACCTCAGTTTCTTTAACACTAAACCCTAAACAATAATCAATAAAGTGTAAATTCAAATGTTAATATACTTTTAATAGTGTGTATTTTTTTTTTTCAAAAGTGGTACTTAACTTATGTTATTTTTGACAGTTTTTTTTTTTTTTGGGTAGATACAAATGATTCAATAAATAATAAAATATTAAAAATAATCAAATTCGCTGATAATACTATATAATCCACTAGAATTGCTCACATAGCCTTCAATGTAGTTAGGAAATTATAACCAGTGGTACATCCATCGTTTTTTTTTCTTTTTGGACAACAACAACCGGTGTTAATTTATCAAATATTAAGTAAAATTATTTCAAATGTTAACAGATTGTTTAAAAAAAAAAAAAAAAAGACTTATGAAACAATTAACCGGAGAAATCAATTAGAAGGACAAAATTGTCTTTTTCAGAAAAACGAAAAAGGAAGATTTTTTCTTTAATAAAATATTGGAAACCCTTATATTTTAATGAGTGTGGAAGGAAGCGTTTATAGTTGTTTAACCTTTGGCCCTTTGCTCTTCGGCGCCGCACTCGTTTGCTTGGACCAGTGAGTTTGTTTCTGATCGAAAGCTTTCTTTCGAACTCGTGTTATGATCTCAAGTTGTGTTCGTAATGTTTTAGACTCTGCTGTTTAGGTTAGCTTTTGCCTGAAAATTGACTCTAGTCTGATTGCTTGATAGCTGATTATCTGCACAATTCCAGTTCAATGGTTTGCTTTTTACGATTGAGCTGCCCAAGTAAATTTCACAACTTTTTTTTTTTTTTTTTTGCAGAATGATAACTGCAGTTTCATGGATACCAAAAGGGGCTTCAAAGGCCACGCCTGATGCTGCTGAGCCTCCTGAGCTGATCAAGAATGGCACTCTCAAGAAAAGGTGAATTTTTTTTCCCTTTCCCCGGACTTTTTTTTTTTTTTAATCACTCTTTGATTTGTTGTTACATGTATAGCACATGCTATCTGAGTGACACGGATGACGACGACGACGAGATGGAGGATGAAATACAGAGTGGTGAAGTTGCTCATGCCAAGGCTGTAGCCAAATCTTTTGGAAAACCATGTTCCAAAAGCTTGGCTGCTTCTTCCTCTTCACCAGATGATGATGATGATCTGGTCAAGTTCTTGAAAGAACTCGACATGGACAACTATGATGAAGAAGATGATGGTATCTATTTACGTGTATATATGATAATCTCTTTCTTTTTCCTTAAGCTGACAATATACTCTTTCCTTCATTATTTGTGATCAGAACTTGAACTGTTTGGCTCTGGGCTCGGAGACCTTTATTATCTAAGCAATGAGATGGATCCATATCTCAAGCATGATACTGACGTAAGTCATGCATACCATCATGATACTGACCTTTTATTATAAGCTTTTTTTTTTATTTTTTTTGCTTTTCGTAAACTAAAAACACGGATGTCTCCTAGGCTAATTCTGACACAGAGGATGATCTAGATGCTCTGACCATTCAGCCAACTGATTCACTCATCATCTGCACTCGTATCAAAAAGAAACTCAACTTTCTCGAGGTTTATGTATGCGAGGTATTCGAAGATGGCACTCATAACATCTATCTTCATCAAGACATTATGATGCCAAAGCCTGCATTGTGTACAGCATGGCTTGACTGTCCTCTCAGAGGAGGGGAAAAAGGTTAGTTAGTGTGTGTATCCAAAGCTCCGTTCTTCTTTTAGATCATCATTTTTTTCTTCTCATGTTTTGCTTTCGCATTGGCAGGGAACTTTGTAGCTGTCGGTTCATTGAAATCGCCCATGATAGAGATATGGGACCTTGACGTTGTATGTTCACATGTCAACTTTCTTTTGGTTTTATCAATCGTGAGATGAAGATGTTGATTATTAATGCGTTTCAGGTGAATGAGGTACTGCCTTGTGTACAACTCGGCCGAGCAGATGGCCACACTGGTTCAGTCATTGGTCTTGCTTGGAACAAGGAGTTTCGGTATGTTTTTCTTTAGCTCCCTTGGTTGGTTCAAATTATCTCTTTGAGAGAGACTCACTTGACCTTTAACTGGAACAATTTACTAGGAATATAGTTGCTAGTGCCGGTGCCGACAAAAGTGTCAAGGTTTGGGATGTGTCTACGGCAAAATGCATGGTAACCATGAATCATCATACGAAAAAGGTACGAAAAGAGTGTAACTGTTTCCATGCTCTCAAGCATATGTCTGGCATGACTCATGGTTGTATTGTTTTTTTGGTTTTAACACAGGTTCAAGCGGTCGCGTGGAACCATTATGTTCCACAAGTACTTCTCAGTGGATCACTTGACCGCACTGTAGCATTGGTGACTCTTTTGTTACAGAAACAATTTTATCAATATGTTTTTTTCTTTTTAGTAAATATTTAAGATGTATATGTTGTGTTGCAGAAAGATGGAAGGGACCCTTCACACTCGGGTTTGAAATGGTCTACCAAGGCCAAAGTCGAAAGCTTGGCCTGGGATCCTCATAGCGAACACTCCTTTGTGGTGCGTTACACTTTCTTGCCTCTTCTACTTGACATCAAATGATTTGAGTTCGTGTTAATCATTTTTTCTTTTATTTCTTCCATCTTTTAGGTGAGTCTCAAAGATGGAACTGTTAAGGGCTTTGATATACGTTCTTCTGATTTATCACCAAGCTTCACTCTCCATGCTCATGATGAAGAAGTCTCCTCCATCTCATACAACACACGTGCGCCCAATGTATATCTCTCTCTTGTGTATTTACATAGTTGTTGTGCATTTAAGTCAAATATGATTCACCGAGCTCCATGTGCCAGCTTTTGGCTACGGGATCAGGGGATAAAAGTGTGAAACTTTGGGATCTCTCAAACAATCAACCATCATGGGTTGCTACACACAATCCAAACGCTGTAAGATCCCATGAGAATTAGTATTCTTTTTTTTTTTTTTTTGGACCTGATACACAACTTTGATAATTAAACAGGGTGTAGTTTTATCGGTCTCATTCTCTGCGGATTGTCCCTTCTTACTCGCTGTTGGTGGCTTAGAGGGAGAGCTTAACGTGAGTTGATGATACAAGAAATTGAACTAATTATTTTTCTTGGAATCATCAAAACTAAAATGTATATTCTGCATGCTTGTGTATATACAGGTGTGGGATACATTATCGGACGCTGGTGTGTCCCGACGATATGGGAGCTAGAGACACCATGGATACACCCGGGAAAGATAAAATGTGTTGAGGCTGTTTTTCATCTTCTTACGACTTATGATTATTTAAGGCTGTTTCTTGTGTTTGCAATGCAATGTTGTCTCTACTCAGTATCTGTAGGACTCATCATCAGAATGTCTTGTTTCTGATACAGCTTGGTTAATAACTAAATTATCACTTTCAATCTGTTTAGCAACTACGATTGTCTGAACCCTAGGACTTATCGCCTTCGCCCATTCTCTTTATTGTAGAGATGACACTAATAGGTAGAGCTCCACAAACTCTTAGCTGTGTTATCTCATTGATAGGCCTCTCACAATATTCTAAACTAGGCTACTAGGTGCAGATATTCAGTTTGGGCAAGGAGTTGTTCTTATCGGCTCGGCTGGACCTTCTGGGTTTTAGAGATTTATACATATTTTGTTGATGTAAATTCTACAAGCGAGGTTAAATTAAAGGTAAATACATCAATTATTTAATCTATTTATAATTTAAATATATGTAACAATATCATTTTTGTTGGAAAATGGTACAAATTAGTCAAAGTCACATCACGATGCTAAATTAATTAATGAGTAGCAAAGTTTTCGAATTACTTTAGTTGTTATTTGTGGTAAAATGTGTTATGTTTTAGACGGATTTTTGAATGTAGTTATATTTGCTTTTGTGTAGGTGTGTGTGTATAATTGGGGTGACGACGTCCTGTTTAATTCCTTATTCTCTTGGGTTCCAAACTTGAATCCGCCTAGCGCTGTTCACGCACTGTTAACTTCTAAGAGGTTACTAATTTTCACAACTTAAGTAGTGGGGTGAGGTTTATACAGTTTTTTTTGTCCTTTTAGGTGTCCTCTTTGACCTCCTTCTACCACAATTTTCTTTGATTCTTCGAAACCATTAGTTAAATACCTCTTTGGGTATACTTCATGGATTTCAGAACTTAGAAAATCTGGTACAAACTCATGCCTCATGACTTCTTTAAGGGCTCTCCACGTTTTGATAGTTGGTTCCTTGTAAAACCTTCTATCATCCTCTTCTTGGATCCACCATTTCAAGACATCTTCTCTAAATTGATCAATGGCATAAGACTGACCTCTCCTTTTTATGGATGTTGTTTTAGTAAAACCACTCATCAAGGTTTCTTTTCCACCTTAGATAACCTATTTTCCCTGAAAAAAAATAAAGAGTTGAATTATCAGCAACATCATTATAATCAAACAGAGAATTGACAACAAGATGGTTGTTGGTTTTAGAATTTCGATGTGGCTTCATCCTTGAAGGATCTAGTGGCGTGGGATCAACATATGCAACCTTTGGTGCATTCAAAAATCTTCTTTCTCCTGGTTGTGGTCGTTGGCCTTGTGCCTTGTTCCTTTTCTCCAGCTGAAAAATCTGATTTTTGAGTTCTTGTAGAGCGGCCAAGTGCTGGCTCACTGTGGCCTTTAGAGCTTGGCCATGTGCTTCTCCTACCATTGCTTCCTTAAAACACTTTCAAAGAATAACAATGAAATATGGGGAAGTTATGGTCTAACAAAATAACAATGAAGCAATGCAAACTAGCTTAAATTAAACCGAGAATTATGCAAATATGAACCGAAATGAAACTAAACTACGCAAATGATTTTTCTTTTGTTTTTTTTCTCGATGCAAGCTCGAAATAAAGACTATATAGAATGATAATAAACACAAGGGAAATATGAATTGAAAACTAACAATGATTTTTTTTTTTTTTTGAGCTTTTAGTTTAAAGAATGCAATAAACCGAGAAATATGCAACAAATGATAAAAACAATGATGAATGATATTTTTATTTTCTTTTCTGGATGCAAGACACTAAATTATGAAACAATATGATATCCACTAAATTTAAATAATTCAAATTGCTATTTTTTTTTTTAAAATACAAGATTTAATCAAGAAACAAATATGGGATGAAGATTTTTTTTTTTAAATGAGGAATGCAAGCAACTAGGAAAGGATTAAATAAACTGAACGAATACAAACACAATGGGAGTTTTCTTTTCAAATTTTCCTGAATCAAATGCAATAAATTTTTCTCTTTTGTTTTTTCTTTTCTTATGAGCACTAAATGCAGAAACTATTTATATGGCTTTTTTCGATTTAATGATAAAAACAAAAATGCAAAACTAAATATGATGTAAGATAGAATGAACCTGATTCATGAACTTTAGCTCTGATACCAAATGTTACAGCCCAAAATCTGAGTCGACCAGATTGGTTTCTGAGGTTCTAAACGGCTTGACCCGAGATGTGTTCTAATGATCGATATGACCAATATCCAACCTGACAACCTGAAACAAATGAAAGATGAATGAGATGCGAATGAGACTGATCATAAAACAGAGAATAAGAGGTGATAAGATGAGAAGTATGGTCGGATGGGTGGATGCAAGGGAGCAAAGTTTGCCGGATGTTGATCACTCTCAAACTAAGCCGATGGAAGGGATGAATCGATAGATAGAGATTGAATCTCTCAATCAATGGACGAACATACTGACTTGAATCTCACAAGACTCCATGGTCGTGGCTTCAATAGCACCAAGTGAATCTCACACCTAGAACTAAAGAACTATCAACAAAGAATACACAACTTTGTTAAAAACAAAACGATTTCTTATTACTTCAATGATCAAGGGTCTTTACAATGGTGGATGAATGAAGCTTATATAAGACTCAACTAAGGGACCCTATACAAGATCAAACGGTCATATAGAAGACAAAGAAAGAAAATAACTTAAAAATAAAGTTTGGTCTTCAAATGAGTGATTTTGGGAGATATTATGGCTGTTGGAGGTGATTTGCTTGGCCGTAAATGTGTAACTTGATCCCTTGTAGATCTTTCAAATATATATATTTTTGAAGTTTTTTTCACAAAATATAGACTTCAAGGAAAAATGATCTAAATAGTTATTTTATTTTTAAATTTTTAATATATATTTCTTTTAGTTTTAAACCTCACCTTCAAAACCCGCCGCATAACTCTAAGCCCTAAATCGTTAACCTAATGGGTATAAATATATATTTACACTTTTTAATAAAATTTATTTTGATTATTTTTCTATTTAAAAACTATTTTGGTGATAATTTTTTTAGGTATATCTTAGGGTTTTCCTCATTTATGATAAAGAATATCATATGATAGACTTAAAACATTTTTTTTCATTAAATAGATTTTAAAGAGAAAAATTACTAAAGTAAACTTTATTAAAAGGTGTAAATATACATTTATACCCCTTGGATTAATTAATCTAGAATTAGGGTTTAGAGTTATGGGGGTTTTAGTGATGAAGTTTAAAATTTTAAACAAATAAAAAAATAAAAAAATATAATAAAAAAGTCTATTTTGATCATTTTTTTTTGATCATAGTTTTTTCTTTAGTGTCTATTTTGTGATAAAAACTTTTAAAATATTTATTTGAAAGATTTAACATTTATTAATTTATTGTACTGAATATTAAATAGAAAAAATTCCATAAAAATACTCTAACTAAATTTCATTAAGTTTTTTAATATCTAAACTTTTTGGCTACTTAGTTTAATACTCTCAACTAATTATTTTGCTCATTTTAATATACAAACTTTTAAAAATCAGCCTATTTTAATATCAAACTTTATTTATTTTAATTAAAAATAAATAAATAAAAAAGTTTATTTTGATCATATTTATTTCTTTAATGTCTATTTTGTGATAAAAACTTTTAAATGTTTATTTGAAAGATTTAACATTTATTAATTTATAGTACTGAATATTAATTTATAGAATTTTTAAGTATATACATAGATTTATGATCTATGTTAAGATTTAGTAATTAGTTATAAGTGTTTTTGTAACGAAGAACAAATTGGATACCGAAAGCCCAGTAATGAGCGATCTAATTGTATGTTTGGGCTTTAGCCCATTTTGTGACCGACTTAAAAAAGGAAGCTGCGTTTAAAGATCGAGAAAATCTTCGTCACAATCACCGTCGCTCTCAATAACCGTCGCTTCTTCTCAATCACCGTCACCGTCGTTGATCACCGCCGCTCGAGAAAATCTTCGTCACAATCACCGTCGCTTCTTCTCAATCACCGCCGATTCTTCTCAACCACCGTCGCTCGAGAAAAACTTCCTCCCAATCACCGTCGCTCCGATCAATAATCTAACCGGACTACTCCGACGGTACTTTCTTTTCTGTTTACTTCTTCAATTAATAGTATCCGTTCAATGTGAATATTTTATCCGGGGAATATGTCTGTTGGCATGCGTAGAGTCTGACCTAATTTTTTTTTTCTCAAGATTCTAACCGTAGGTTTAGTCCGACGGTACTTTCTTTGGTATCTCGGTTCGATTCGCATGATTAGCTTCTGACCTAAGTTTTTTGTTAGTGATTTTGTTTGTTGTGTGTGTAAAAGATTGAATCCTTTGGATTGTTGAAGTTTTTTTGCTTGCTTGGCTTTTCAAGATGGATCATGACGCTAGTACAGATGCAGTGGCAAGCGAGGCTAAATGTGATCCCAATGTGGTTACCAACAGCGTTCATACAGATAAGTCTGATGATTTAGCAGCAACTAACGACGACCATCCCAACGTATTTGAAGATGATATTGTTAGAAGCAAGAAAACGGGTGCTATTGGGATTGTGATCAATAGAGCAGGTGATTCTGATCCTGACTTTGACCACGTCAAGAGTGATCTTGAAGTCCACGTCAAGAGTGATCTTGAAGTCCACGTCAAGAGTGATGATGGGAATGAGGATGAAGGGAAAGAGGGCACTGATGAAAGTGGTGGGAACTACCAGTGTTGTGTGCTTTGGATGAATGATAAAAGCGAGTCATTTGAAGATGTTAAGGATGTAACCATTGTTGACCGTCGTTTCTCTCTTGGTGACTACGTTGTTTCAGCTTCTGAGCCAACTGGGCAGGTGGGAGTAGTTGTGGATCTAAACATTTCTGTTGATTTACTGGCTCCGGATGGTTCTACCCACGAGGATATCTCGTCCAAGAAGCTGAAACGCGTCATGGATTTTGCTGTTGATGATTACGTGGTTCATGCCCCTTCGCTAGGCAAAGTTTATGAAGCACTGGAAAACGTGATCGTGTTACTTGATGATAATTCCAAGCGACTTGTTGATACCAATGAGCTAATGCCTTTGGAGCCTATTCCATATCACCGAGGCCAGAGAGTCCGAGTACGCCACTCAAAGAAACGCAATTGCTCAGAAGGTACTGTGACCAAAGTTACTGCTGGACCTGTTTTTGTCAACTGGCTTGCGTCTATTGGGCCAGATTCTTCTGCTTCCAGAAATGAGAAGCAGAGTCCTAGTGTTTTGACATTGTTGTCATCTTTCACTCATGCCAATTGGAAAGTGGGCGACTGGTGCCGCAGAAAGGACGAAAAGGTAAATAAAAAAGCTTGGGACGACCTCTGTTGATCGTTGATAGCAGAACACGTGTTGACGTAGTCTGGCAGGATGGCACAGTAGAATGTAGACGGGTGGCAACAACATTGATTCCAGCTGAGAACCCTGGTCATGATGTATTTGTCGCTGAGCAGTATGTGGTGGAGAAGGCTATAGATGATGATGGTGATGATAATAACACAACTGAACCTAAGCGTGTTGGGGTTGTTAAAAGTTTGGATGCAAAAGAACGTATCGCTGTTGTGAGATGGTTGAAGCCGCTTCAAAGGGCAGAAGAACCTTGTCAGTTTGAGAGTGAAGAAACCGTTAGCGTTTATGAGCTAGAGCACCATCCTGATTATCACTACTGTTATGGGGATGTTGTTGTTCGACTATCACCCTCTGCTGGAAACTCTTTAGAGGAGGCAACGGAGCAAGGCAATGGCGACCAAGAAACTAAACACCACCAACAAGATGAAGTCAGTGAGGAACTTTCGCAGCTCTCTTGGTTTGGAAACATTACTGGCTTAAAGGATGGTGATATTGAAGTAACATGGGCCGATGGAGTGGTATCAAAGGTAAGTCAAACTCAACTGGTCTTTTCACTTACGATCCTTTATCGGTCTGGTTTTCTCCTCATAATATGATTTGCAACGTGTACTAAATGTTGTTGTGCTTTAATACAGTTGCTATCCTAATTTAAATCAGCTTGTTCATGTTCATGTTCTTGCTGTTTTTTTTTTCTCTCTCTCTCTGTTGGCGAGTGCAATACAATTTGTGTTGTTCCCACCTTGATGCTTTGGACTAAAAAGACAGTCGATAAGTTGGACGAGATTTAAATACCTATTCAAAGGTATAATTAGAGCAGCTGTTTCCTTATTATTTTGATGATCTAAGAGATATATGCCATTTGGTTCTTTACGAGACTGTCTTTACGTGAATAAACTTACATCTACTTTATTGAATCTGATGGGACTTCCCTTGCGAGCAAGACATAGTAGTACTTTTTGATTTTTACTTTTTACCCTTTTTTTTTTTGCTTTCTCCTAGGTTGGTCCTGGAGCAGTTTATGTCGTTGAAGATGATGCAGATGCTGCAGGAAGTGGAGCAAGCGGTGACAGTTTGGAAATTGTGGAAGATGATCATAGTGGTGCTGAAAAGGTTTGTTTTGTTGAGAAAATGTTACCTTTGGCATTTAGAGTGATACGAGAAACATTGTCACTGAGTATATATTGGTCAGAAGCTGCAACCTATATGGTGAACTAGTGGGGATTGTGGTACTCTGTATATATCTAACTCTTATTGGGTGCTCGATCACACTTAGACAGACGTTTGAGTGAGATACTCAATCTGAGTCATTTGGGTGGTTGGATGCAGGACAGTGATAGTGAAGCAGATGTTGCAGGTGGGGAACGTTGCGAAACTGTAGACGATGATGATAGTGGTGCTCCTGAGATTGCTGAAAAGGTTTTGTTTTGTGGAGAAAATATTGCTTTCCCTAACAATATGTTCAATAGGGAGACACTGGTCTACTTCTTTGCAGCGCACAGTCATTCGTTTCTGCTAATTAATGAGAATCTTTTATTTACAGGATATCGGAAGGGGTAGTTTGATCGAGGGAAACTCTGATGCAGTAACTCTCCCTCTGGCTAGTGAAGATGGTTATAAGCAGGCTGAGTCGACGAATGCTTCCAGCGAGATGGATGATCCTAGTCCTCAAAATTTCGGTGCCACTGATAACTGTCAGTCAGAGGGTCCAGTTTTAGAAAACGATGCATTGGAAGGATCAAAGAGCAGAAAATCCGATGGGCCAGTAACTTCTGAAGGTGGTGATAGTTACAGTTTCAGACGCTTTGACATATCACAAGAACCTCTGGACCACCATTATGTTGGCGAAGAAGAGCAGGTAGTCAGATGACTCCCGTGTTCTTCAAGGTACCCTTTAAATTTGGATTTGAAGTTGATACTAATGTGTGGTATCAAAAACTTGCAGAAAATCAAGGAAAAAGTATGGGTTAAAAAGGTTCATGGAGACTGGAAATTGCTTCAGGACAATCTTCCGGGTAAGAATGTGTAACATTTTACAGTTTAAACGTTCAGCAGCTTCAATGATTGGTGACTGAAAATAAATTTTTAATTTTCCTTTGGTAGATGGAATCTTTGTTAGAGTTTACGAAGATAGAATGGATCTCCTGAGGGCCGTGATAGTTGGGGCAAACGGTACACCTTACGTAAATGGTGTATATGTTTTTGACTTCCACCTACCTAATGAATATCCATCTGTTCCACCGGTAGGAATCTTCTGCCACATTGCTAAACCAAAACTAATCGATAACATGTAATAATGTTGTGTCTTGGTGATCATGATACAGATGGCACATTATCATTCGGGGGGGTTAAAACTGAATCCGAACCTCTACGAAGGAGGAAACATTTGTCTAAGCCTTCTTAATACATGGCAAGGCAGAGGAAGTGAAGTCTGGAATCCCAAATCATCTAGCATCTTGCAAGTGCTTGTATCACTCCAGGGACTGGTGCTGAATGCAAAGCCTTACTTCAACGAAGCTGATTATGATAAGCTGATCGGCACGGTGGAAGGAGAGAAACGCTCACTCGAGTACAACGAGAATGTCGTTTTGCTAAATTGCAAAACCATGATGCATGTTATGAAGAACCAACCAAAGGTAATGGCGATCTATGTTTCTCTTTCTTTGCCTCCTATTTGTAAATATTTACTCTTCACTTTGTGATGGAAAATGTGTAGGGCTTTGAAGAACTCATTAAAGAACATTTTAGGAAACGTGCATCTTACATCTTGAAGGCATGTGACGCCTACATGGAAGGTTCTCAAGGTTTTAAGATGTCGTTGGCAAAGATCAAAGCAAAACTTGAATCAGCACTGAGTGAGGTATAGGACTGAGACTTGAAACTTACGTGGGATTTCAAAACAAACATTTGTTTTTCTTACTGAAAATCAGACGATACCAAAACAAGGTTTTTACTTAGTTCGGTTCTGTTCATTGACTTGTTTCATAACAGCTTTTGTATATAAATGAAGATAGAACAAACCATTTGGAATGATTTGAGTTTGGTTATTCTAAACCGATTTGGATGTTCTGTTTAAAATTGAACCCAACCAAACCGTGTAGGTTGATGAAAACTTTAGCCAAATGGTTTTCTATTTTTCAATAGCGGGACATAAAAATTCATAACCACTTATTATTAATACTACATTTTGTTGTAACTTTTACTTTTATTCCAAAACTTTTGAAACCCACTTTTTTTCTTTCATATTTATATAATTGCCCACGGTTATAAAAATGTATTTAAGAGTGAGAAAATATGTAGTAGTTTTTTTTATAAACCTTTCAAATCTAAGGTATTTAATTCTTTCCAGATCATTACAACCAATTCTCCTAGTTATGATATATTTAATCATGAATGCTATGCAATTATGTTATCTAAATGTATATCAAATACTTTTTTTAGTAAGTTTTACCTTTAAGGTCCCATGGTTCAAGCTTTTCCAGATCAACTTCTCTAATAACACCTAAATCAATTGGTTCATAAGAAACCAAGGTAATGTTTTGAATTTGCTCTGATAGAGATTGACTCTCTCAATCAATGGACGAAAAGACTGACTTGAATCTCACAAGACTCCCTGGTCGTGGTTCAATAGCACCAAGTGAATCTCACACCTAGAACTAAAGAACTATCAACAATGAATACACAATTTTGTTTAAAACATAAACAATTTCTTATTACTTCAATGATCAAGGGTCTTTACAATGGTGGACGAATGAAGCTTATATAACACTCAACTAAGGGACCCTATACAAGATCATATAGAAGACAAGGAAAAAAAAATAACTTAAAAATAAACTTTGGTCTTCAAATGAGTGATCTTGGGAGATACTATGGCTGTTGGAGGTGTTTTGCTTGGCCATAAATGTGTAACTTGATCGCCTTTGAATCATGAATGCTATGCAATTATGTTATCTAAATGTATATCAAATATTTTTTTCATATTAGAGATTAATTCGCGCTACGCGCCGAACTATTATGATTTTCATGTGTTAACTATATAAATATTCTTATATTATATATTTAGAAATTTGGATCCAACTAAGTATTTAGAACTTTTTTTAATAGTTGCAGGTTGAAAAGATACATAACTATAGAAACACATTTTATTTCATATTTTGACAAATAATAATTTTAATTTTGTAAAGAAAAGACACAAACTTAATATTCTGATAGCTTTTAAAACTAATTCAATTTTTATAATGAATAGACATAAAAAGAATTTAATATTATAAAAAAATAAAAATACATTCTTAAGATGATAAAACAGATTCATAAATATTTTCATAATATCTTAAAATTCATTACATTTTAAGTATAAAATTATATTAATTATTATAATTTATGATTATATTATTTTAATTATAGTATTATAATCATCTAGGCAGTTTAGAAATTAATTGCTACAGTGTTATAAGGCGTAGTATTTTAGCACCTCGCTTTTTTGATGGTGATCTCTAAGGCACCTTCAACGCTAAAATGTCTCTACGGAAGTTCTTAGCAAATTAATATTATTATTTTAAAATGACTTTGTTATTAAATTAAAAAAAAAAATTCTTTTATAATAAAAAAACAAGTTCTTTTTTCATTGTCTATCTCCTCTCCTGATTTTTTTAATTTTTCATTATTTTTATTGTCAAGATACTCATATATATAAATATTTATATTTATTCTATTATATATTTACTATACATTTTTCAGATAGATGGTTAATCTAATTTTTCTATTTTTTATATTGTATATTTATTTTTCTTCTATTGAAGGTTTACTTATTCTAATATTATGCTAGATGCTTAACTATAGTTTGACTCCAAAAAACGTAACTTTTTTAAAAATATCCTCCAATACAGAACAATATCGTTTTATTTAACATAACGGTTGACTAGTCCGATGTTAGACAAGGTAGATTTTGATGTTACAGATTGAAGTTTAGATTGAAAAATTTAATAAATTTTTAGTTCATGTATGATTTTGAACTTATGATTTGTTTAATTAGTGAGAGAACACTCTCGAAAAGCTAAGTAAAGTAGTTAAAATAAACATATATAAATTCTCGCAAATCCTCACCAAAGAAGTTCACAATCAATTCATATTCATTAAAACTACAAAACAAAAACAAAAATCAATTGTTCAAAGGAGAAAATGGATGGAAAAGGTGTTTGTAAAGTAATATAGAATATAAATATATTATTGTGTTGTGTCTCAATGACTTACAAGAGAGTTGTATATATACACAAGACTTAGACTTATCCCAACTATGAATATAACTTATCTAAATCTTATGATATATATCTAAATCAGCTAATCCTTATCACAATAGGATTTATATAATAATCTTCGGTTTGGGCTTCACTTCATAATTGGACTTCAACAGTCCATAACAGTTGGTTCGCAAGATACACACCTTGCTCTCTAATATCTCTCTAATACTCCCCCGCACGACAAACGTGGGATGCAACATGCAAATCTGCAATCACAAAGCAAACCACGTATGTCGTGGACAATATGTCGAGGATGGACAAATCAGCAAGCTCCTCCGGGTATAAACTTCAAGTTAGACAAGAAGGGATGAAAACTTCAGCTCGTTTTTGGTCTTGACAATGGGAATACATCCCGTGGGCGCGACTGCAGCTCCACAAACAATCGTCCTTGACTTGGACAGTCCATAAATTAGACTAAAAACTGACCTAAAAACATGAGCATAACTAAAACTCCCCCGTAATGGTTAAACTATAACCAAAATATTCCAAACTATGGAAATCAAAACAGAAATTGTGAGAAACTCTAAATTATAGAATTTATCTCAAACTAAACAACCATGAAAACCCAACCTTTTGACCTGAAGATTTTTTTTTTTAAACATCTCTCAATAGCCCATGTGAAAGCCACATCCCTTATAAAAAAAACACTTTAACGTAACTAAGGAAGAAAAAAAAAATCAAAACCTAACATATAACTATTGCACGTAAAATAGAAAGCAAAACCCAATAACTTGTTTTGACTAATAGCTAATAACACCAAACCTACGACTTGTACCCATGCGGTAACTCGTCTTCGTCGTCGGTATCATCACCTTCTTCTTCAACATCTCCAACACCAACGATGATGAACATTATCGATCTTAACTAGTAAAGCGGAAGCTTAATTCTGATCCGTAAGAATCGTATGCTCTGATACCATGTAAAGTAATATAGAATATAAATATATTATTGTGTTGTGTCTCAATGACTTATAAGAGAGTTGTATATATACACAAGACTTAGACTTATCCCAACTATGAATATAACTTATCTAAATCTTATGATATATATCTAAATGAGCTAATCCTTATCACAATAGGATTTATATAATAATCTTCGGTTTGGGCTTCACTTCATAATTGGTCTTCAACAGTCCATAACAGTTGGTTCGCAAGATACACACCTTACTCTCTAATATCTCTCTAATAGTGTTAACTAGAAGATGATATTAATGATCATAGTGGTGGCTACATTAATTAGTGAGAGAACACTCTGGAAGAGCTAGAATTCTAATCTTGTGTTAGGAGTACGTACGACTTGGTGCTTCAACAGTGGAAATATCATTTCAAAGAAGTCCAGTGGAAAGTTACCGCTAATTGATAGTTCACTAGATAGAGATTCATGAATCAAGCATTGTATGAGGAGTAAATGCCTTCCAATGTATCACAATTTTAAACTTTGCTTCGACACAAATGCCTTTATATCTGTAGTAAACCTAGTCAATATGTCCTAAACGTCCATATCGATCCCAGTATTCCTAATCTTATTTCTACTTCATCCTTTATGTGGAACATCGTGCTGATCTACAATTATTTATATAATTTGTAGTCATGGCATAGTTTTATGTATCTTGACTTCGTTATGTTGGCATTGTACCACGTTGTATCTATGTAGGTTGAGATTCTGAGGTGTTTGGCTATTTAACTTATAATGAAATGATATGATTTTTCTTGCATTCTACTGTTTTAACTTTTGTTTTTGATTGAGTTAACTCTATAGCTTTTCCTAACAAAGTCATTATTTTTTACCCTCAATTCCTTCATTTGGACCACAAAACATATCACATATCAATTTTAATATTTAATCATTAAAATATAATTGAGTGTCTGAAAATATAAACTCTCACATCGAAAATTTAACCGAGACATGAATAATATATAAAATTTTATTGTCAATTCATTATCACAAAATTATTATATGTTAGAAACCCATAATAATTTTATTTTTCCTAACAAAATCAATATTTGTTTCCTTCAATTTTTCTATTGGGAACAAAAAACATATCCCATAACAATCTTAGTATTTAAACATATATAAATGAGTGTGTTAGAATATAAATTTCTATATCGGAAATTTAACTCGAATATGAGTAATATATAAAGGTTTATTGTTAATTTATTTATTGCTAATTTGTTTTACGTTAAAAATTCATAATAAGTCTATATTTAATATGGTATCAGAACCTAAACATACTATGTCCAGCTAAATTGAAATCGATCTGACCCATCGAAAATGCTCGATCGATTTTAAACTGATATGTTCCGAATGGTTCGGTAGTCTGACTGAACTGAATCCTAGATTGGAATATTGTCGAGATTAATGACTATAAAAATCATCAACTCGAAAAATGATATAAGAATGTAATTCATTTATCATTAATTAATTTTAAGTTAGAAGTTTATAATAAACCTAAATTTAAGAGAATGGCTAGAGAAAATTTAAAAGGAATAGTTAATTAAAACAAGAAAAGGGGAAATAAAAATAAAATAACCGCTTGATCGTGATGATTGGGCATTTTGCATATGACACGAAGTGCATTGATGCCACAACCAACAAGTTGATAGTTTACACGGTTACTTAGAGCACCATTAACCCTAACATCCCATTTGAAGTGCTTATTTTTTTATTTAAAAAAATGAAATAAAATGAATAAATCGCGGACCGCCACGTGTCAATAGAGCCCGTGAACAGTACAAGAACTGGTGCTTAATTTAAAGTTTTAAGAGCTGGTGTTTATGGTTTTGGTGGACTCACCCATCTTAAACACCCCAATCAAGCACATGCATTAAAGGTGCTCCTAGGACAATTGTTTTGTATGGAATAGATTTAGAGACCCTAAAAGCAACTAAAATGAAAAGTTTTAGTTTGGAGTTACGTTTCCTTTCATGTAAAGTTAAGAAATTTATAATTAAATAATAATATATATATATGTATTTTGAAAATCTCTGAGCTATCGAATATTTTTCTATGTTATATAATTTTTTGTGCGATCTATATTATAGTATAGAATAATATATATATATATATATATATATATATTCAGTTGTTAGAGTGTTGTAAATTAACTAATTTAGCAGTAGAAGTATTGTTCGATGGAAATTGACATAAAATAACATCTTTTATGCGATTAAAATAGTTTTTGTTAGCATCAGTTTTTATTGATGTAAGATTTTGTCTTATTCTATAATTGATGTCAAACAAAAGATAAATACATCAATTATTTAATAGATTTAAATCTAGATAAAAAATATTATATTCAAAAAAATGATACAAATTAATAAAACTAACATCACTTTGTTGAACAGATGCTAAATTTAACAATATTTCAGTTATTATAATCGATGTTAAATTATGTATATATGTATCGTTTATAAACAAGCTAAGTAATTTAACATAGGATCATTTAACTTTATGAAACAACTGAAGATTTTTTTTTTTTTTTTTTTTTTTTTTGCAGTGTAACAAGGACACACAAACATAGTTTTAACACTGATAAGAGAGAGTACACACCAAGACAACACGCATAGGGAAACTACAATAACAACTTAACGAAAAAAAACAGAAACTAATATGGCCACTACAGCAAACTTATAAATTTAAACACACATGCACTAATAAAGTCACCAGCTAGAGAAACCTAACACACATGAACTAAAAGAAGCTTAAACTAGATGCACTGACTCGAGGATTATAAGAAACACACACCAACATCGATCTTCTTCATTATTCTTCATCTTCAACATCACAATAATTAGTAGTAGCATCACTAATTATCTTCATCATTAGCATGCAAATCCATTGCTCGGTTTAGGTACACAAAGGCTTGAACAGCTAAAGCCATTATATCTTCCTCGTCAGGTGAAATGGCAGCAACGCTGACTTTACTCATTTCATACCCCAAGTAAAGCCTCGAAAGATCCTCATAGGTATGTGTGACGGGGAAGCCATCCTCAACGTCCAAGAGCCGCCCGGACCTGACTGGTAACTGTACTCTCGCAAGCATGTGTCTAAAGTCTCCGGTATGCCAACCAACAAGCTTAGAGTCCCTCCCTCGTCCTATTGCTAAGACCTCACGCGAGAGCCCATCTCCACCCTGACTGAAGCTGTAAACAAGACAGTCATTTCGGGTTGCTAAGGCCATGACCGTTGAACGTCCCCTGTTATCAACGGTCAGCTCAATCCCGATGAAATCATCGTTTATCCTCATAGTCCCTGGAGATCTCAGCCATTCGTTTAAAACAGAAGCACGGTTGGTGTACGTGACATGGAGACTCTGCTGGGCGTCGATGGAGACTTGGTACAACGTCCTGTCCGCCATGTCTTCTGTTCTGTTGATTTGCGGAAAGATTGAAGAAAGCACCTATATATATATATGGGAAACAAAATTTAAAGTTAGATAGAGAAAGAAAGAGATATAAGATAAAAATAAAAGTAACACAAAATAGTAACGTGATAGACGAACCCGAGGAAGTGATTCATTAGGAGGATGAGCATGAAGATTCGTACCACCCATCACTAAACTGATAGTAGCTTGCATTACAGTCTCTCGTAACTGATTCATTCTGGCTGGAAGACTGCGATCCGTCCAATCAGCGCTCGGCTCAGGGAATGGAGCCCCATAAACCTGTACGCTAAAGGATCCTAGTCCCATATCGGGTTGCGGAGAGACAATAGATCGGATGTCCGTGAGTCTTCCAAGAGAGAGTCTTCGATTCCTCCCCATTAGCCGCTCGTTATAATCGTCCGTACACCAACCGTAGCAGGTGCAGACATCCCTAAGGAATACCAGCACGTTTCGAGACAAGTTATGACTGTTCTCAAGGTTGAAGACCAAACATCGAAGCCTTGTGCAGACGGTAAGCACTTCAGCTCCAGGACCTTCTCCATGTACAGCAACACCAACTGGGAAATACATGCCCTCCTCTATGTTAAACTGAGCAATCCACTCATCAAAACCAGCAGGCTGTCCCGTAACAGTGACACGGTACGAAGCCGTCGGTGTAATGCCGACTTGGTACACCCTCGAATATCTAGCCGAGGCCACACTTTGGATCGTGGGAATGAGAAAAGCAGCCATGTGTCGGAAATGAAGTTCTGGAACTGAAAATTATCTCTTGAAAGAGGATAGTGAAGATGGAAAGATGTTGTGAAGGAAAGGTGTGACTGAGAGGTTCTTTATATAGAGGAAAAGCTGCTACAGTAATTACTTGATTTAATTTACATACCTAACAAGTACATAATTAACTTATCTAATTTTTCTTAGTTCAAATTTAATATTTAAGCGGTGTAAAGCATTATAAGATATCGTGCACATAGGGAATCATAAACCCTAACGCCTTATGTGATGTCGACCTTTTTTTTTTTAAAAAAAAAAACCTAGAAATATATATATATAAAAAAAAAACTCTGTCATGCAATAACTGAAAAGCAATAAATAAAGACAACGTACAGTCCTCATTTTTTGGTCAAAAATACATTCCTCAGTTTTAAACCCATCTTTTTTAACCCATTTCTTCTTTACCCATCTTATTTCTTTTTTGGAAACCTTTTTTTAACCCATTTTTTCTTTTTCCTTATTACACATCTTCTGTCCTTTTTACATGTATGTATAGTCTTATATGTATGTATATATATATATATTTTTTTTTTTCTTTTGTCACGATTTATATTTTGGATACTGTTTTTTGCAGCTATGATTGTGTAGGAGTGGACACAGATTGAATAAATGACTATTTGAAAGTATTCATGATTTGATTTGATTTGATCCGTAATCGTTCGGATATTCAGTGTTTCGGATATCCGAAAAGTTTTAGTTTTTAATCGAATCTCTAATTTGACCCGTAAAAATAAAATAAAATTTTAAAAATAAATAAATAATATAAAATACTTATATTTTATTAAAAATAAATTTATTTAATTTGATTTTTTAATAAGTAATTTAATAAATTTAATAAATAAAAATATTCTAAAATTTACACCAAATTTAATATTTATATATATAATTCTTTAAATATATGTATATATATATGCATATAACGAATTGGATATTCGTTCATGAAAATATTAGTATTTGTGATTTACTTTGTTTTTTACGGATATTACATTTTTGTGTTTGTTTTGCTTCGTAGAGTTACAGATATTCAGATTTTTTTGTTCGAATCGAAACGGATAATTAATCGAATATATTTTGTCCAGTTCTATGATCATGTACTTCATACATCTCTTCCCCGCTGGATTATGGCAATTGTAGCTGTCTATCCACCTAATTAAGCATGTTAATGCCTATTACGCATCTACTAAGAGTTGTGAAGCTTCTTCCAAATCCACGCTAATTTATATGATAAATTGTTTGTTATTGTTTCTAGGTTATGACTCTCTTATGATGATGAATTTGAGATCTCATAGAGAGTTGAGAAGAGTACCTACATATGTAGGGAAATACGAGTGAATGATTCTTTTCATACAGCGTGAAAACAGCTACAATAGTGTACTTGCTTTTTCTTAGGTAATAAATAAATAATTATAATTGATCTAATATTGTTATAGCTAGTTTTTATTCAAAATTAATTTTCGAGCTGTGAAGCATAGTAAGATCGTGCCGTGGAGTCATAAAATGTCACCAGAGAAGAGTACGTACATAAGGAATCATAAACCCTAACGCCATACATGAAGTTGTCCTTTCATTGTATAGAGAGTTGAGAAGAGAAGTACCTACATATGTAGGAAACATACTAGTAAATGGTTCTTTATACAGCTTGAAAACAGCTACAATAGAATTTACTTGATTTTTTGTACCTAAGAAGTAACAATTAATCGATCTAATATTGTTATAGCTAGTTTTGATTCAAGGTTAATTCTCAAGCTGTCAAGCATAATAAGTTTGAGCTATAGAGTCATGAATTTTCATCCGAGAAATGAAGAATACGTACATAAGAATCATAAATCCTAACGCCAGCCATACGTTAAGTCACCAGAGAAGACTCAGGAGAGTACGTACATAGGGAATCATAACCCTAACGCCACACGTGATGTCGACCTTTTTTTTCTTAAAAATAAAAGGTAGAAATATAAAAGATAACAATGATAATACGTCACGCAAGCTATGAATAAAGACAACGTATAGTCTTCATTTTTATTAACCCATGTTTTTCTTTTTCCTTTTTACATATCTTACATATATAGTGTTATGTTCAATACCGAGAGCCGTGCTTATCATACAATGAAAATGACTTTTGCCTCAAAGCATCATTAATCCAAAACCACATTTCGGGTGCTTTATATTTATTTATTTATTTTATCTGATTAAAAAAAATGAACCAATTGCAAATCACGTCGTGACAGTGTTATCCGCAAACAATGCAAGAATCAAAAGCAAGAACAACTCTTAATTAAGGGGTTTAAGCACCTCTTTTTGGGGTGTTAGTTCCCCGCCCCCCTCCCCCTCCCCCCAAGTAACCCACTAAAAACTCCATTGAGAGTGCTCTTAATAGAGGTTCTTAAGGGGAGGAGGACCCACCAACATCCATAAAAGAGGCTCTTAAACCTTTTAATTAAGAACTCATTTTTTTTTGTTCTTGCACTGTTTGCGGACCCTACTAACACGTGACGACCCGTGATTGATTCGTTTTTAATTTTTTTTTTTAAGTCAGAAAAAAAAACCTCATTTAGATTTTTGGATTAATCATGCTCTTAAATCTCATAAATTTATTCTATAGAACTTAAAGGATATTAGTTAACTTTCACCTGCTTTTGAATTTGACTTGTATTTTTAATGTAATCAGTTTTAATGTGTGTGAACTAAAATATTAAGAAAACTTTTTAAGAGTTATCAATATTTCAAACCCACAATTCTTATTCTTAATTTTGTTTTACCTTTTGTTAAGTATTGTATTTCATTTTTTCACCACAATTTAGTTGTTTGTATATATACATTATTGTAGTTTGATGAAATAATTCATAGAAAAAATTAAGCAATACATTTTTGTGACCTTTATATTTTATCTATCATCATTTTGTAAAGTTTTATACTTTATCTATCATAAGTTTTGTAGCTTTTATACTTTATGTATCACCGTTTCTATTTTAAATATTTTGTATAATTTGAATTTTAGTTATAAAGCATGATTCTATTTCCTTTGTATGGTAACAATTTTTTTGATCTATTTACTTTTTACTACAACTTTAAAATATTTTTATCATGAATTAAATTCAGTTTTTTTGTTATATTAGATATGAAAAAATTAAGATGTTTTAGACCTCCAAAAGTCTTCGCACGGCACTAATAGTACCGGCTTTGACCTAGTGCTGATAGTGCATTTGCACTGAGTCCACTATTTTTTGTCTAATTTTCTTAAGTCATATGTATAATACAAATATTTAGGATCTCACTTTACATATTTGATGAGTTTAGAATTTTTTTTAAATCAGCACAGGGTCCAATTATTATTTGGGCCGGCCATGCTTATATTGGATAGTGTTTTTGGAGCTATGATCGTGTACTTCATACATCTCTTCCCTGCTGAATTATGACAATTGTAAGCTGTTATATCCACCTAATTAAGCCTGTTAATACGTAGCTACTAAGAGTTGTGAAGCTTCATCCACGTCCACGCTAATTTATATGATTAATTGTTTGTTATTGTTTCTAGGTTATGGTTCTTTTAAGTTGTTTCGTTTAAATCACGTCATATTATAAGATCGTGCTATAGAGTGTCATGAAATGTCACCAGAGAAGAGTACGTACATAGAGAATCATAAACCTAACGCCATACGTGATGTCGACCCTTTTTTATTAAAAATAAAAACTAGAAAAAGAAAAATAACAATGATCATACGTCATGCAAGCTATGAATAAAGAAAACGTACAGTCCTTAGTTTTAAACCCATCTTTTTATTTTCCTTTTTACATATCTTCTGTCTTTTTTTACATATCTTACGTATATAGAGTATTGGATATTGTTTTTGCAGCTATGTTCATGTACTTCATACACCTCTTCCCGGCTTAATTATGGCAGATTCAAGCTGTTAGGGCATCCACACCAATGAATTCCTCTTGGGGTTCATCTTTTCTTTTTTTTTATTATTAATTTTTTTTGTTTTTAAAAAAAAATAAAAAAAATAGACAAATCGCGGGCCGCCACGTGTCGTGGGGCCCGCGGAAAAGTGGTGATACAGGTTCACCAGAGAAAACCCCAAAACCACAGGTTCATCACTGTTCATCTAGAAAACTGTGTGAACCCTCCTTATGAACCCCTTATGAATCCTCAATGTACATGCTCTTATAGCCACCTAATTAAGCATGCTAATACGTACTTACTAAGAGTTGCGAAGCTTCTTCCTCGTCCATGCTAATTTATATGATTGATTGTATGTTATTGTTTCTATTGATGAATTTGAGATCTCATCGAGAGTTGAGAAGAGCACGTCCTATATAGGTAACATGAGAGTAAATGGTTCTTTATACAACGAGAGAAACAGCTACAATAGTTTATTTGATTTGTCGTACCTAAGTAGTAAATATTAAATTGATCTAATATTGTTATAGCTAATTTTTTATTCAAAATTAATTTTCAAGCTGTCGAGCATAAGAAGATCGTTCTTTAGAGTCATGAAATGTCACCAGAGGTAGGTACGTACATAGGGAATCATGAACCCTAACCCATACGTGTAGTGGTCCTTTCACATTATATTGTATTGATGAATTTGTGATCTCATCGAGAGTCGAGAAGTGTACGTACATAGGTAATAATATATAAGTGAAATATATACAGCGTGAAAAACGGCTACAATAGTTTACTTGATTTTTATTTGAAAGTTATACTTCATTTTTCGTACCTAAGAAGTAACAATTAATCGATCTAGTATTGTTACAGCTAGATTTTATTCAAAACTAATTTTCAAGCTGTCAAGCATAATAAGATCTTGTTATAGATTCAGAATGTCACCACAACAGAGTACGTACCTAGGGAATCATAAAACCTAACGCCATACGTGAAAGTCGTCCTTTTCTTTTATATTGTATTGATGAATTTGAGATCGCATCGAGAGTCGAGAAGTGTACGTACATAAGGCAGAGCTATGCATAAGTCCATTTTTAACTTGATTTGTCCATTTTTTTACAATTTTAGATCTCTTATTTAAGATATGATTCTTAAGTTTTTTTAGTTAAAATTAAAAAACGTCTCTTAAAAAATAAAAATCCTTAAAGATGTCCTAAGACATAAGAAAAAAGACACAAGTCTCAGCCCTACTCACATAGCTAATTTTTGGGCCCCCAGTTTTAACTCCTACTTGATTAACCATTGTCTCTTAGAGTGCGGTTCTTAGTTTTTCTAAAAGACGTTTCTTAACTTAACTGCAATAAATAGTTTTGTGAATCATACTCAGCTCTCAAGTCGTCATGTTCTTTTCTCTTTATAGATTGTCTCTGTTCATCAACAAATGTCCATTGTGCTGAGGAAGGACGACTTGAGAGCTAAGTATGATCCACAAAATTATTCTATTGATCCCAAAATAGCATAAGTTAAGTATCACTCTCCAAAAATACACACTATAAAAAATATATTAACATTTGAATTTAAATTTTAGTGATTATTGTTTAGGGTTTACTATTAAAGAGATGATGTTGAATTTCTAACTTTTTTTAATAATTTTTAAAAAAAAATTAATTGAGGGGGTGTATTGAATGTAAAATTTTAAGTGATTAGACTTTTAATGAATTTTTATATAATTGTAGGAGAATTCAAAATTCTGGTGTGATTTTATTAAAACACTCTAGAATCTCATCTAAAATTATGAGATTTAAATTTTTATTTTTATAACTAAGAAACACTTCTCAAATACTCTAAAAACATTTAAAATATTCTAAAATCTTCAACTTAAATTTTGTTCAATAACAGTGGATTTCAGAGTGTTTTATGAAATTACAAGTTCAATAACACTGAATTGTAAAGTGTTTTTTTTTTAATTCTTGTTTGAATAACAGTGGATTTGTCATTTTAATATAAATCACCTCAAATTTCAAGTTGAATATACTCTACTAAGTTTATTTTCATCAAAAAATTAAGGTGTTTTTACAAATAATCATTCATTAAAAGTAAATTTGCAAAGTGGTATAAAAAAATTAAGGTATTTTTCCTTTTTACATATCTTCTCTCCTTTTTTATCTTATATTGGATCGTGTACTTCATACATCTCTTCCCGGCTGGATTATGGCAATTGTAAGCTGTTATATCCACCTAATTAAGGATGCCTTAATAGTTACCTACATGAAGCTTCTTCCACGTTAATTCATAAGATTAACTGTTTCTTTTTGCTATTTTCAAAAAAAAAAATGTTCTTTTTTCCTTAAAATTATTGGATTAATTATTTGTTATGGTTTCTAGGTTATGGCTCTTTTAGTATTATAAGAGCACCATAATCAGTTTGAACCCATAAGAGTTTTTAAATGAAGAATATATTACTATTACAATATTCATTTATGTTTAGATTTTGTTAAACCAATTGAAACTTTATTGGAGTGATATCTGGCTTGTTTGATTCTCAACAAGTTTTTAAAAACTCATAATGAAAACTTTATTTTGCTCTCTTTCCAATTTTAATTATTTTAAATAATTTACATAAAGTGGTCAGAACTCTTCCTAAACCTTGCTGTTAGAGGTGCTCTAAGATCCAGAGAAGAGTACGTACATAGGGAATCATAATGCCTAACACCATACTTGAAGTCGACCTCTTTTATTAAAAATAATCTAACAATGATCATACGTCATGCATGTCATGCAATAGTTAAAAAACTATAATAAAAGATAACGTACATAGGGAATCATAATAAGATTTTGCTATCGTCATGAAATGTCGCCAGAGAAGAGTACGTACATAGGGAATCAAGAAGACCATTAGTGGCCCAAAACGAAGGGAAGAAGGTGAGTGGTCTCGAGCGGCGATGATCACAATGAGAGGCGAAGTGCTATGGGAAGAGGATCGCAGATTGCAGAGAGCGATGGATTCAGGAGAGCCAGAGCTGCATGAGACTAGAGGAAGTTTCAGGGTTTATGTCTCTGAAGTCGTCCTTTCACATCATATAAAAGATAGAAGTAATCCATGTTTTCTGTTTTTAACTCAATCTACCGAGTTTTTTTTTAAAAAAATCTTGTACATTTTTTATCTACCACAAAAAAGTTATACTGCTCCATTTAAGCAATTACATCTATTTGATTATTATTTTAATCTATTAAAAATAAAATATATCAAATATTTTAACAATTATTAGAATATTAATAATAATCAGTTATAATAAAATCTGTTGTAAAAAATCTAACAAGATCTTACTAAATTTTTTAAATATTTATTAATTAATTTATTCATTAGTAATATAATATTATTATAAATAAAAATTAAATAAGATTTTATTATAGAAGCAAATTCTATGCTATTTTAAGAGATTTTATAAGTATAATCTATATATTATATTAAAATAGAATTACTATATGAATGAAATATAAAAAAATATTGAATTGGTACATTAACATATTTTTCAAAATTTACCATTAATCAAATGAAAAATTACCCGTACGGATGTGCAGATCAAAATCTAGTTCTAATTACTATCAAAGTTAAAGTAGAATGAACCTTAAAAACAAATTAAAACAGTTACACTTTTATAAAATAAATTAATTGAGAAACAAATATTTGATTTGAAAATAGTTGTGGCACAAGGTAGTATTACAAATATATGAAATACTTTGTTTCCATGGTATAAACAAAAGATCTATAGTTGTTGTACCAAATAAATGCGAAAAATTAAATAAAGTTACAAATTCAAAACAAAACCCAAGCATGATTTCAATACTACTGAAAATAAAATATATACTTACACAACTCGAATGACAGAGAAAACAACCAGACTTGGCCATCACATTAGAGTAATCAAAAAAGATATTTGCCCACAGAAAAACTGGGAAAAAAACTAAACATATATGATATACCCACTGAAACTATTTAAAGAATCGCAACCATATTGAAAACGAGGTGAATCTTATTACATAAACAGTTCAAACATAAAGATATATAAGATACAACAATTAAAGAAAAACACAAAATAACAATAGATACATAATATACAATCAAACGATAATAAATGTTAAATGGACAGTTTAACGGATACGAATATTCTGCGTGGACCAACCCTAATACCTTTTAATAAGTCTGCGTGTTAGCATATTAGGTTTTTTGTTTAAATTGGTAAAATGAAATCTAAGGATTCAACATTGTTGGTGTTGATTAGTTTTATTGGTTTGTATGATTAAGTGGCCCTGTTGGGTTGGGTGATCTTAATTAGTTTCATGGTTCAGAAAATTTAGTACAAAACACGACAACACACCTTTTTTTTTTAATAAATGTCATCTTGTATTCATTCTAGGAAATACATGTCTTTATTCAGCGTATAATTTGTTCCTGAACTTATTTTATGCACGTGATCACACACTTGCATTTTAAATTTTGCAATATCTCAATTTAAATAAAAATTAGGTACTCAATCGGGTTGTATCCACACTTCATCGAGTATCCAAATACTTAATTTTTATTTATATATATGTATATATATATTAATATATATATTTAATATATATATTTAATATAAATTTGATATCACAAATAGTTTTTCTAATTTTATGGTTTGGATATTCGTTTATAGTTTTGAATTTCAAGTAAAATTTAGAATTTCAGAAATATAAATCATGTAAAATTTTAAGTATTTTTGGGGTATCTAAGCCAGATTTCATGTATAAATTCAGGTTTTTAAATATAAAAAATTCCATAAAAATACTCTAACTAAATTTCATTAAGTTTTTTAATATCTAAACTTTTTGGCTACTTAGTTTAATACTCTCAACTAATTATTTTGCTCATTTTAATATACAAACTTTTAAAAATCAGCCTATTTTAATATCAAACTTTGTTTATTTTAATTAAAAATAAATAAATAAAAAAGTTTATTTTGATCATATTTATTTCTTTAATGTCTATTTTACGATAAAAAACTTTTAAAATGTTTATTTGAAAGATTTAACATTTATTAATTTATAGTACTGAATATTAATTTATAGAATTTTTAAGTATATACATAGATTTATGATCTATGTTAAGATTTAGTAATTAGTTATAAGTGTTTTTGTAACGAAGAACAAATTGGATACCGAAAGCCCAGTAATGAGCGATCTAATTGTATGTTTGGGCTTTAGCCCATTTTGTGACCGACTTAAAAAAGGAAGCTGCGTTTAAAGATCGAGAAAATCTTCGTCACAATCACCGTCGCTCTCAATAACCGTCGCTTCTTCTCAATCACCGTCACCGTCGTTGATCACCGCCGCTCGAGAAAATCTTTGTCACAATCACCGTCGCTTCTTCTCAATCACCGCCGGTTCTTCTCAACCACCGTCGCTCGAGAAAAACTTCCTCCCAATCACCGTCGCTCCGATCAATAATCTAACCGGACTACTCCGACGGTACTTTCTTTTCTGTTTACTTCTTCAATTAATAGTATCCGTTCAATGTGAATATTTTATCCGGGGAATATGTCTGTTGGCATGCGTAGAGTCTGACCTAATTTTTTTTTTCTCAAGATTCTAACCGTAGGTTTAGTCCGACGGTACTTTCTTTGGTATCTCGGTTCGATTCGCATGATTAGCTTCTGACCTAAGTTTTTTGTTAGTGATTTTGTTTGTTGTGTGTGTAAAAGATTGAATCCTTTGGATTGTTGAAGTTTTTTTGCTTGCTTGGCTTTTCAAGATGGATCATGACGCTAGTACAGATGCAGTGGCAAGCGAGGCTAAATGTGATCCCAATGTGGTTACCAACAGCGTTCATACAGATAAGTCTGATGATTTAGCAGCAACTAACGACGACCATCCCAACGTATTTGAAGATGATGTTGTTAGAAGCAAGAAAACGGGTGCTATTGGGATTGTGATCAATAGAGCAGGTGATTCTGAAGTCCACGTCAAGAGTGATTCTGAAGTCCACGTCAAGAGTGATTCTGAAGTCCACGTCAAGAGTGATCTTGAAGTCCACGTCAAGAGTGATCTTGAAGTCCACGTCAAGAGTGATGATGGGAATGAGGAGGAAGGGAAAGAGGGCACTGATGAAAGTGGTGGGAACTACCAGTGTTGTGTGCTTTGGATGAATGATAAAAGCAAGTCATTTGAAGATGTTAAGGATGTAACCATTGTTGACCGTCATTTCTCTCTTGGTGACTACGTTGTTTCAGCTTCTGAGCCAACTGGGCAGGTGGGGGTAGTTGTGGATCTAAACATTTCTGTTGATTTACTGGCTCCGGATGGTTCTACCCACAAGGATATCTCGTCCAAGAAGTTGAAACGCGTCATGGATTTTGCTGTTGATGATTACGTGGTTCATGCCCCTTCGCTAGGCATAGTTTATGAAGCACTGGAAAACGTGACCGTGTTACTTGATGATGATTCCAAGCTACTTGTTGATACCAATGAGCTAATGCCTTTGGAGCCTATTCCATATCACCCAGGCCAGAGTGTCCGAGTACGCCACTCAAAGAAACGCAATCTCTCAGAAGGTACTGTGACCAAAGTTACTGCTGGACCTGTTTTTGTCAACTGGCTTGCGTCTATTGGGCCAGATTCTTCTGCTTCCAGAAATGAGAAGCAGAGTCCTAGTGTTTTGACATTGTTGTCATCTTTCACTCATGCCAATTGGAGAGTGGGCGACTGGTGCCGCAGAAAGGACGAAAAGGTAAATAAGAAAAGCTTGGGACGACCTCTGTTGATCGTTGATAGCAGAACACGTGTTGACGTAGGCTGGCAGGATGGCACAGTAGAATGTAGACGGGTGGCAACAACATTGATTCCAGCTGAGAACCCTGGTTATGATGTATTTGTCGCTGAGCAGTATGTGGTGGAGAAGGCTATAGATGATGATGGTGATGATAATAACACAACTGAACCTAAGCGTGTTGGGGTTGTTAAAAGTTTGGATGCAAAAGAACGTACCGCTGTTGTGAGATGGTTGAAGCCGCTTCAAAGGGCAGAAGAACCTTGTCAGTTTGAGAGTGAAGAAACCGTTAGCGTTTATGAGCTAGAGCACCATCCTGATTATCACTACTGTTATGGGGATGTTGTTGTTCGACTATCACCCTCTGCTGGAAACTCTTTAGAGGAGGCAACGGAGCAAGGCAATGGCGACCAAGAAACTAAACACCACCAAAAGATGAAGTCAGTGAGGAACTTTCGCAGCTCTCTTGGTTTGGAAACATTACTGGCTTAAAGGATGGTGATATTGAAGTAACATGGGCCGATGGAGTGGTATCAAAGGTAAGTCAAACTCAACTGGTCTTTTCACTTACGATCCTTTATCGGTCTGGTTTTCTCCTCATAATATGATTTGCAACGTGTACTAAATGTTGTTGTGCTTTAATACAGTTGCTATCCTAATTTAAATCAGCTTGTTCATGTTCATGTTCTTGCTGTTTTTTTTTTTCTCTCTCTCTCTGTTGGCGAGTGCAATACAATTTGTGTTGTTCCCACCTTGATGCTTTGGACTAAAAAGACAGTCGATAAGTTGGACGAGATTTAAATACCTATTCAAAGGTATAATTAGAGCAGCTGTTTCCTTATTATTTTGATGATCTAAGAGATATATGCCATTTGGTTCTTTACGAGACTGTCTTTACGTGAATAAACTTACATCTACTTTATTGAATCTGATGGGACTTCCCTTGCGAGCAAGACATAGTAGTACTTTTTGATTTTTACTTTTTACCCTTTTTTTTTTTGCTTTCTCCTAGGTTGGTCCTGGAGCAGTTTATGTCGTTGAAGATGATGCAGATGCTGCAGGAAGTGGAGCAAGCGGTGACAGTTTGGAAATTGTGGAAGATGATCATAGTGGTGCTGAAAAGGTTTGTTTTGTTGAGAAAATGTTACCTTTGGCATTTAGAGTGATACGAGAAACATTGTCACTGAGTATATATTGGTCAGAAGCTGCAACCTATATGGTGAACTAGTGGGGATTGTGGTACTCTGTATATATCTAACTCTTATTGGGTGCTCGATCACACTTAGACAGACGTTTGAGTGAGATACTCAATCTGAGTCATTTGGGTGGTTGGATGCAGGACAGTGATAGTGAAGCAGATGTTGCAGGTGGGGAACGTTGCGAAACTGTAGACGATGATGATAGTGGTGCTCCTGAGATTGCTGAAAAGGTTTTGTTTTGTGGAGAAAATATTGCTTTCCCTAACAATATGTTCAATAGGGAGACACTGGTCTACTTCTTTGCAGCGCACAGTCATTCGTTTCTGCTAATTAATGAGAATCTTTTATTTACAGGATATCGGAAGGGGTAGTTTGATCGAGGGAAACTCTGATGCAGTAACTCTCCCTCTGGCTAGTGAAGATGGTTATAAGCAGGCTGAGTCGACGAATGCTTCCAGCGAGATGGATGATCCTAGTCCTCAAAATTTCGGTGCCACTGATAACTGTCAGTCAGAGGGTCCAGTTTTAGAAAACGATGCATTGGAAGGATCAAAGAGCAGAAAATCCGATGGGCCAGTAACTTCTGAAGGTGGTGATAGTTACAGTTTCAGACGCTTTGACATATCACAAGAACCTCTGGACCACCATTATGTTGGCGAAGAAGAGCAGGTAGTCAGATGACTCCCGTGTTCTTCAAGGTACCCTTTAAATTTGGATTTGAAGTTGATACTAATGTGTGGTATCAAAAACTTGCAGAAAATCAAGGAAAAAGTATGGGTTAAAAAGGTTCATGGAGACTGGAAATTGCTTCAGGACAATCTTCCGGGTAAGAATGTGTAACATTTTACAGTTTAAACGTTCAGCAGCTTCAATGATTGGTGACTGAAAATAAATTTTTAATTTTCCTTTGGTAGATGGAATCTTTGTTAGAGTTTACGAAGATAGAATGGATCTCCTGAGGGCCGTGATAGTTGGGGCAAACGGTACACCTTACGTAAATGGTGTATATGTTTTTGACTTCCACCTACCTAATGAATATCCATCTGTTCCACCGGTAGGAATCTTCTGCCACATTGCTAAACCAAAACTAATCGATAACATGTAATAATGTTGTGTCTTGGTGATCATGATACAGATGGCACATTATCATTCGGGGGGGTTAAAACTGAATCCGAACCTCTACGAAGGAGGAAACATTTGTCTAAGCCTTCTTAATACATGGCAAGGCAGAGGAAGTGAAGTCTGGAATCCCAAATCATCTAGCATCTTGCAAGTGCTTGTATCACTCCAGGGACTGGTGCTGAATGCAAAGCCTTACTTCAACGAAGCTGATTATGATAAGCTGATCGGCACGGTGGAAGGAGAGAAACGCTCACTCGAGTACAACGAGAATGTCGTTTTGCTAAATTGCAAAACCATGATGCATGTTATGAAGAACCAACCAAAGGTAATGGCGATCTATGTTTCTCTTTCTTTGCCTCCTATTTGTAAATATTTACTCTTCACTTTGTGATGGAAAATGTGTAGGGCTTTGAAGAACTCATTAAAGAACATTTTAGGAAACGTGCATCTTACATCTTGAAGGCATGTGACGCCTACATGGAAGGTTCTCAAGGTTTTAAGATGTCGTTGGCAAAGATCAAAGCAAAACTTGAATCAGCACTGAGTGAGGTATAGGACTGAGACTTGAAACTTACGTGGGATTTCAAAACAAACATTTGTTTTTCTTACTGAAAATCAGACGATACCAAAACAAGGTTTTTACTTAGTTCGGTTCTGTTCATTGACTTGTTTCATAACAGCTTTTGTATATAAATGAAGATAGAACAAACCATTTGGAATGATTTGAGTTTGGTTATTCTAAACCGATTTGGATGTTCTGTTTAAAATTGAACCCAACCAAACCGTGTAGGTTGATGAAAACTTTAGCCAAATGGTTTTCTATTTTTCAATAGCGGGACATAAAAATTCATAACCACTTATTATTAATACTACATTTTGTTGTAACTTTTACTTTTATTCCAAAACTTTTGAAACCCACTTTTTTTCTTTCATATTTATATAATTGCCCACGGTTATAAAAATGTATTTAAGAGTGAGAAAATATGTAGTAGTTTTTTTTTATAAACCTTTCAAATCTAAGGTATTTAATTCTTTCCAGATCATTACAACCAATTCTCCTAGTTATGATATATTTAATCATGAATGCTATGCAATTATGTTATCTAAATGTATATCAAATACTTTTTTTAGTAAGTTTTACCTTTAAGGTCCCATGGTTCAAGCTTTTCCAGATCAACTTCTCTAATAACACTAAATCAT
>CAJHQP010007115.1:0-34069 GCA_905132765.1 Moricandia arvensis
GCCGCTCCAATTATTAGCGAGTGCAGAAACCATGTGAGGAGGGAACTCACTCCTCCTCTCATAAGGAATTTGCATTCTGACCATTCAACGGCTTATGTTAGTTCTCTCCCACCACGACTTCTTTCAATATACCATTCATTCCCGCAGTCTTCTACCAACTGATTGCATGAGAATTTCATGATAAGCTTCGACGGTGAAGGAAAACGGTATCTTTATAGACTCTGTGAATTTTTGCTTTTTTAGTGAACATTTAACTCGTTGGTAATAGTTCCTTGAAGGCAAACGGGAAGGAGGCGCTGTTCTATTTCAGACCTACTTGGCGAAACTTTTGACGCTTCTTGTTGACTTTATTCATAAAGTCTCCAAATAATACTTTTAATAACTTCTCGCCGATACCATCTAACGCAAATTTTTAGATGCCGTTAACCATCTGGAAAACGTCCAATCGTTTGAAAGATCTTTCGATATCTATAATAGATAATTGCATTTTTTCTCCTTCTGAATCAGTCGCTGGTATTATTCAACCGGATGTAGTGATATAAAATGTGGGAGCGCTCTCTACTCATTTCTCGTGTACTATAGTCGACCTGTACATTGGAATGATTTTCTGGACCGTGGTCTTGTAAAATAATATAAATTTTGGATTGTTTGACTTTTAGAGTATTTATTAAATTCAGATTTTCATTAAAAGTGTATCTGTGGGTACTCATAAATTTAATTCTCTTCTTAGGTATTATTAAACTTCGAGTACATTTCGTCTCTTATGGGTGTACGAGACGGGGGTGGTCTACCATTACACATTTGCGTGCTCGCAAAAAAAAGAGTTGTATACGTTTCTTCAATTATGCTACTCGATAATAATCCTACAAATTGCATTGGATACCATTGCTTACGTATATAATGTCATATTTTTTAATTCCGATTTCAACATAATTTCTATATCAGGACAGGAGGTTCTTTCCGAGATAGAAAATTTACTTTTAATTTCTGTATTTGTGTGAATCCCATATTTTCGGTAGTTTCGAGTCGTATTACAACACTGGGCATCTACTCTTAATTGGTTGGTGATAAGATTCTGGCTCATGGTCCCACCGGACGTCTGGGGCGTCCATTCCGATTTTCAGCAGAAAGTTAACTGCACTCCATATATATATAACTCATTTCTTTGGTATTGTTCGCGCTGGTATTATATTTCAAGAGACCAATATAACCAGACACCACTTTGTCAACTCTCAGTGCAGACCATCAACAAGCACCTGCTTTGGTTTTCTTCTTACACAAAGGTCTTACTCGCCGCGGGTCACTCAGAGATGGATCAGGGCTGAGTTAGAATTCAGATTGACAAGGGTCAAACCAAGAAGCGGATTGTTTCCTATTTCCGGTTCTTTTAGGTTGACACAAGCAGCTCGGGGTGTGCATCAAGCTCTGGAACAAAGTCCATGGGGAGATGTAGAATCTAAGGTCTCTTCCTATGAGCGTTGCCACATGAATGGTACAAAAAATGCACGAGGATAGATAAATGAACAACAATGTAATCCGCAGGGAAAATCACTGTATTCCACATTAAGGGTACTGCCCCTCCGGAAGCAGTTCAGCGGGGCATTTGTGGAAAAGTTTTCACGCTATTTACTCACGGAATATCGGTATCTCGTAAGTGCTACGGGCAACCTCAGCCCATAGCTAGGGTTGGGGCAACTCGCACTATATTAGTCAGGGGCTGAAGAGACCACACTCGCAAGTGATTCCTCCTAGGGGGAGTGCTCCTCGCTCGGTCGCGGCGGAACGAGAATGGGGAGGAGGAGCTAGGACAAACTCTGTTCGCCGAAGCGGGACAAGTTTGGGGGAGTATTAGTTATGTCTATGTCGCGGTGGGTAACACGAGAGAAAATGGATGCTGGCCATAGAGAATAGGCTACTCGTCATAATGCTTCTTACCTATATACGGGCTGGAACTCCACGTCTATTATAATGCAAGGATGAGACATTTCTTTCTCTCATTCAGCAAAAAGTTTGTGGGATATCTTTTTGATCTGGAAATGCCTTCCAGTGCAGCCTTATTGGCATGGAGGATGTGCTAATCTCCCATTTTCGTAAGTGAGGTTTGCTTTTACCACTGGTCATGGCCATCGTGGGCATCGATTCGTTGGCGCTGTTCAGCGGTGTCCCGTAACGACTATGCCACCTCTGCAGCGCTTTCTCGTGAGGTCGATATGGCAAATAACCTACAATCCTGCTTGATATGAGCAGGGCACTACGGTCGGGAACTCCTTTCACTCGGTAATCTTTTAATAACGAGAAGCTTTCCACAAAATTTACATTAATCCGCATGGCATCCCGCCCCTCATCAATAAAATCAATGGCTAGTTATTGCCTGAGCATACGCCATTACTGTATAAGTTAAATCCTACTAAAAGCCAGCTACGAGTTTCTGAAACCTCGCAAGTATGAACCTTTGAGCTACACATTATCTCTCCACGTAAAAGAAATACCTTTAAGAAAATCAAAAAGCTATCGCAATCAACTAATCTCTTCATCCAAGTTAAAATAAGTCTTTGTTTTCAAATGGCCCATCAGTATTTGTATGCAGATGATAAAGCTGTGCACCTATCTTCTTGATCTGCAACCTTCGTACAATGGTTTCGCTTTCAGAGCATCAACATGATCTAAAATCCTCCTTAGCCTTCTGCATTGGATAAATCTTCCCCCTCTAAAAATGATCATTTACCCATCTGCTCACGGTACCTCACCATAACTAACAATCCGTTCTAATAAGTTCTTCTAATCTAACCGACTCGGTCTTGTGAGGGTGTTGCTGTAGTACTAATGCACCCCAAAGTTCATAATTTAGTTTCCCCATCGATGATACAATATTTGTACTTCGTGTAAACCCACTCAAATACTAGTGAGTCCAAACATCCACCACTCTTTAATAACCTTTCTATTTTCTACAATTAGACAGCAGGACTCTATAACTTACCTGTTTCTGCTTCCGGTTGTCGGCGAACTAACCCCATGAATTACCGGTTTATAACCTCGGTTGGTAGTCGCTTCCGTAACGCAATCTCCGTGTCCGGATCCAAATGAGGTCGAAATCGATCCAAGAACGAAAATAATTTGAAAGAAGACATGTTTTTTTGAAAACGAATTCGTGGATAGTAGGAGGGAAGAAAGAAGAAATGGAGTGGAATGCAGAGGAAGAGAGGTGGTGAGATTCCCTAAAATAGAAATGAATCCTGGCCGACATACTGAGGATACTTCCGAGAGAAACCAACTCTCACTTCTCGAATTTCCTCGGAATTTTAAAATCCCCAACGGCTCTCTAACGCTGCAAAAGCCTCGGAATTTTGAAATAACCGTCGTTTTTTTTCCGACTACACTGTTTCCCCTCGGTAATTTCCCATCGGAATATTCCGAGGAACTTGGGTCTTCCTCGGAATTTCCTCGGAAAATTCTGAGGAAATTCCGAGGAAACCACTTTCTATCATTCCTCGTATTTTCCTCTACGGTTTCATCAGATAAATTCGGAGTACTCAGTTTTGCTTCGGTATTTGTTTCCCTTTCCCTCTTTCAAAATATAAACGATTGTTTTTCTTGTAGTGCTTTACTTCAGATAAATGCAATTATTCTTTGGTGACGTTATCAGTCGGATTACTCAGTGTTGAAGGATCTCACAACATCAGCAATTCAGCGCAATTACTTCTCTGATGCTTGTGAAACTTGATTGCAACGTGTTTTCGTTCTTCATAAAACACGTTGTTCATTGTAGACAGAGCTGTAGCACGTTTAGAATCGATATCTAGTGCTCTTCTGCTCATACAGAAAAACTCTCATCAGTCCTTTGAGCCATATTTGTTCTTTTTCTGCTTCATTTATTCAGCCTCAGTTTAGACAATCCACAACTTTTTACAAAGCTGATCTCTACCTGATGTTTTTGTTAAATACCTAGTGTGAATACATTCCACTGATAGATCTTCTGGTGCTATTCAAAAGAGAACGTAATTCTTGGTTTCTTCTTGAAGCACTGTCTTTCTTGTACAGGTCGGAGATGATTATTTTCCAAGGGAATCGGTGTATTGTTGGGGGAATTCGTTCAGACTTCTGAACCTGGAGGCTTCTTATACTACGGAGATTGAGATCCAATGGAATTGGAAACACGAACATAAGGGAAGTTTTTAAATTAGAAGAAAATCCATACGAAAAGAATATCAATTAACTTCAAGGTGATTAGGGAAGCTTAGTTATAGTATTATTAACATCTATTTTTGTTGCTATTTTGAATTTTGTGGTGAATAAACTTGATTACATAAACTCTCTGTTTTATTAACTTACTTGAATAGTAAGGTTTCACAAGAACAATAAAGATCACAGATTAAAAACCACAGCAAAAACTCTATTATTTGGCTAATCACTCTTGATCTCTATTAATCTCTCTTTTGCTCTTTCTCTTTTCTAATCGCTTTTGTGTGTGTTATCTTTTATCTTGTGGGCAAAAAAATCTCTACTTTATAGTCACAACTCTAAACTTAATCCTTTTTGTAAAAGGATTATTTCAATAACATTACTTGACCAGTAAACTTGAATGGAACTTGGCATTGGGTTTAGATTAGGATTTGGCCCATATCATTTAAAATCTCCACGTTGGGCCCAAAATCTATAATTCTTTTGCGTTTCTTCGTTGAGTAACACAACCATCTCTTCTTTTGTCCTTTGAAGTTGTGACTCATACGCAGTCACTGACCTCCATCCAGTCTCTTTGCTTTGGTTTCTTTGTCAAACACAACTCGTAAGTTTTATATTAGCTTCGACAACGTTTTTCCCGTAGTTTTCCGCCAAATTATATTTCTGTCTCTTTTCTCAGACGTTGAGCTTCCTAGTGAATACTTCCACTTTACTGGGTTGTTATCCGACATCCGACCAGTTTCTTCTTCAAATCGAGAACTCGCTTCACCTCCGACGATAATAGATCCAAACTTGAATCCGTGAAGTCTGATCCATCTATGCCTTTCGTAATCCATTTAACTCGCGTTCACTGCGACAAACACTTCAACTTCTCCGATGACTTCATTGTGATCGCCTCCGCTTCACCACAGACGTCATCCATAGACTAATCCGTAGCCTTGAATTCACTTTCGTTTGCCCTTAAATATTTCTCTTTAGAGTCATGTGAGCTGATCTTCTGGTTTTGATACCGTAGAATCCCAGCCAAATACTTTTCCAATCATAGCTCTGATTTTTGCCTAATACTTCCCAGTAGGCTCTAATCTGTGCAGATTCATACCACTGATGCGCATCTCTCACTAACGAATAGGTCTCTGCATCCTTGTACGGACTTGCGTTTCCACGAGGTTTGACCTTTGAGGATGATCTAGACAAACTACTGTTTGCGAACCCGGGTAAGTTCTGCTAGTTTCCGTGGTAGATACCTCTCGTTCTAGTCTTTCCTTCTTTAAGGCTATTTTTCTCATTGCAGTAGTTATGACCTCTGAGTATCATCTCACAAAAGTGGTAAATTTTGTGTCATGGATCCTGATATTGAAACACCTTTAGGACTGGACTCTCCTCGATCGTCTATTAGTTCATGCGTTTTGATCTTTTCAGTGTTTTATACCGTGCTTAATTAGTTCTTTATTGTTGTACTATCAGCTTCTTTGCAGCTTCTTAGGCTACTGATCTCTAATCGCTAATCTCCTAAACATTGAGATACTCGATTCCTTACCACCCCATACTATTGGTGTATAGATACGTTGTGCTCATCTCTTCCCTTTTTTTCTTGTTTGGCAGCCAATCCCGTTGAGTCTGATCTAGCCTGGGATACTCGTCTCCCTTCACCATTCTTGATGTTTAAAGACGTTTTCTCAGGTAACACTTTTAAATACTTCCCTTTCCTCCATCGGATTGTTTGAGACCTATTAGCATTTTCCTTTGTTCGGTTGCTCCACCTTGAACTAAACACCCAACTCTGTTTTATCCGCATCACATGTAACGTTTCTTTCTCCTTACTAGCTCTTTCACTATCGATAGAAATAACAGTAGTTTCCTTATTTATTTTTCTTCTTGTGCGAGGTGTCGATAGTAAAATTACCTGTGACGCTTTTCTTCTATTAGTGGATAGCAGGAAGTTCACAGCAATGCTGCAACTTCTGATCAGGTGCGTTTTCTTTTGACTGCTCGACTTGATTAGTCGTATTATCTATCTTGTTTGATACATCTTTCTTCTTTACTGCTGTAGTGATAGAATTGATTTCTGCATCACTAACTTCAACTTGAACCATGTAGTTGATGCATCCTCATCTAAGTTGTTGCATAATCTGAGTTTGAAAAACTTTCAATGCAATACTTTGAATCCTTCTTGAATCCATCAAGCCTTTGATTCTCCTTTGATGATGGTTTATCATTACTTTTTTCTTCATCCTTTGAAAGAAAATAATTATCTAGAGACTTCCCACTATCAGCTTCCTTACTTGACTCGTTTTCTTCTGTTGAAAGAAATCTCCACCTCGAGCTGATACCTTTTCTGTCACAAAACCATAGAGGACTTGGCCCCTGAATCAGATTCTTACTGAAATACACCTTCTTTTACTTCTTTCGTTTAACTTCTTTCTCAGATTTTGGAGTATTCAGTTGCTCTTCACAACAATTCCTTGAAGAAAGTATAACCCGTCTTTTGTATTTTCCTGAAATTACTTTCTTCTTAGCTTTGTAGAATTGAACCTTGAAGTTGTGTCCTACGTACCTGCATCCTGATTTTTCTAACAACCCATAAGAAATCAGGTTCCTACTCACTTTCGGCATGTATTTAACATCCTTGAGTATCACTTTCAGTAATTTGAATCTGAATCTTCCCCGTTCCTTTGATGCTACCTTTTAGTGTTATTAGCCATTAATACACTTCCCCCCATCGTACTCCTTGAAATCAAATAAGACTTCTTTGTCATGTGTACTATGGAATGAACAACCTGAATCCATGATCCATTCCTTGAGTGTATCTTGGTTGCTAACGGTTAACACTAATGGCTGCTCAGGCTCCTTTGTAAAATTTCAGAACTTGGACGTCTCCTTCTTCAGGACATTCCCGTTTCCAATGGTCTTACTTTTCCACAAATAAAACAACCTGTGTTGTTCTCATCAAATCTCTGATTCGACTAAAACTTTCCTCTGCTTTTAGATCTCCCTCTCTAGTTATTGGAGTTTCCATTACCGTTCCCTGACCTCTTCTGAACTCTTCCTCGTGACTCACATACAAACCTTCCGAAGCTGGTTTTACTTCAGTTAAGTAATCCTTTCTGCTTAAGTTCTGCTTCTTAGAATAAGCTGAAGTTACAACTTCGTTTACGGTAAGCATTTCTTTCCCCAGTTCCGTATTGAAGGGTGTGAACCAATGGTTCATACGCTTTGGAAGTCCCGACAATAGTTGGATTGCTTGATCTTCATCTGATATGGTAACTTTGAGACTCTCCAAGTCTGCAATTAGCTTCAGAAAGATATCTGTGTTTTCTTCTATTGTCTTGTCCTCTTCCATCTTGTAGGACGAGAATTGTTTCTTCAAGTAGATTCTATTGCGGAGCGACTTTGTTTGGTAATTCTTTTCAAGTGCCTTCCACATGCCCATGCAGTTGTTTGATGCATAATCTCCTTAGAATTGAATCACTCAAACGTTCCCAATATACTTCTTACTCTAAGATCTTTGTCAGCTTCTTTGATCGACTTTTGCATCCGATCCTTCTACTTCTTTTCCAAATTCTGTCAAGATCGTAAAGTCTGTCCTTGGATCTCTAGCTGACCCCATCATCTTGTACTTCCACATCCCGAAATCGCCTTTGCCATCAAATTTCTCCATCTCAATCTCCTAGAGTTGGTTCCATAATTCTAACTAGCACTTTCCAATCAAACTTGGACTGCTCTGATACCACTTGTTAGGATTTAACCTCAATTTTGTGGCTATATAATTTGGAATAAACTGATACCAAAACCTCTCTTTTATTCACTGCTTGAATAGTAAGGTTTCACAAGAACAAAATAAAGATCACAAGATAAAACCACAAGCAAAAAACTCTATTTATTTGCTAATCACTCTTGATCTCTATTCATCTCTCTTATTCTCTTGTCTCTTTTCTAATCGGATGTCTTTCTTGCTGCAAAAGCTCTCCTTATATAGTCACAACCTAAACTTAATCACTCTTTGTAAAAGGATTATTTCCATAACATTAACTTGACCACAAACTTGCTGACAAGGAATCTTGGCATTGGGTTTTAGATTAGGATTGGCCCATATCATTAGAGCTTTATTTCGAACCGGCATGAAAGAACCACAATCGCACTTCCGTAGCACGAGAATTCGAGGGTGAAAGTTCTTGTAATGATTAACTAGGTGACCGGCCCGTACCCTGTGCGAGCATAAACAGTATTCAAATTACGGATTAATAGTACAAAGTTTTAGCAGTAACGGATTTTATATCATAAGACCACCGTCTTTGGGAGAAAACATCAGGCACAGGAAAATGTTGGTACTCGAATTTTACACGGACGAGAATGGAACAAAGTAACTTCAGTATCAAGAGATAGTCATTCCGGTATGCATAATTGGAACGTCCCAAAATAATTTATGTGTTTAAGAAGATATTTTATTTTCCAAATCTGGAATTAATAGTGTATAGTTTTAGAAGTTACATATTTTATATTATCACTAATTAGAATTGTATTGTATATGTGGTGTAAGTCTTTATTTTAGGTAAAAATATTATTATGTTTTATTTTTTTGAAAAGTTTATGTAGACATATTAAAAGAAAATATAATAAAATTGAAAGTATTATCCATAAATTATATCAGGTATGAAGTATTTGATCAAGTATGAAGTACTTGTCTCGATAATGAAAACAACTTCATTAGAAACCTGAAAAAAAATGTATTTACTTTTGTAAGCAAGTGGACGTGTTACATAATTTGAAAGATTTATTCATTTCTGTTTTTTATTGAACAGAAAAAAATATTAAAGTGACATACCATGATCAGAATAGTTGGAAAACTGATTGGCAATGAAATATTATGATCTTCATACTCATCACTACCCATCTGAAAATTCCAAATAAATAAATAATTGTAACAGTTTATATATTTTAAAAAAATTATTGGAAAAAAAGTAGATAACAATTACGTACCCTGCACTACGGAATATTCTGGAAAACTTGTTTGTAAACAACATTCAATGTTTTTGTCTCCGACTTCTTTCTTTACCAGTTATTAGGATTTTTAATCCAGATCTTGGACTTAACTCTTGAAAGTGCAACGTAGAGATGACCCTGAGAGAACACTGGCCTAGGCAGAAACAAACCCAACACTTTCAAGTGTTTGACCTTGACTTTTGTTGATAGTCATCGCGAAAGCCAATGTAACCGGAAATTGTCTTCGATGCATTCTGAAGGGAAACTTTGTGTCAGTGGTGTTACAAACATTCTAGGAATCCAAAACCTTGTCTCCAGCAATATTGTTTCCGGTTATAATTCTACCTTCTATCACATGGGAAGTAGCTGAGTAACAATTAGCCTAGTACCATTGCATAATCCATCTGCAACATCTATGTTACGGAGCCACATAATAGGAGCACCAACCTTCAGCTTTAAATTATGTCCAGCCAGTTCCAGCCACTTTAACACTGTTCAAAAACTCTGCATGATATACAACATTTTCTTCTACGTTAACATCAGATAGGGATAATACTGTCAGAGCTAAGGTAAACCTTCTCTTCACCTGAAAGCATATGTAAATCCTTTTCTTTAGTGACATGTAAAAATTTACTGGAACATAAGAGTAAACACAAAAACATGTTAACCTGGCAACTGCGAAAGCATGTAATCATTTATTTTATCCACTTCATCATTTGTGGGAGTGAGAATGGCTCGATGTCTATACAAATCCTTATCTCTTGAGGTTTGAAAAGCTTGTCCATAAACCTCTTTTGCCATAGTCTCAATAGGATCTTCTCCACTGTTTTTATCAGAAAATCAGAAAGGATGCCAATCTCAACTTGACCGTCGTTAGGCAAATTTATTTTTCCATCTCCAACATCCAAAATCCATTGTGAGAAAGATTGAAGCTCTTTTGCTGCATCATCAGTAAGACCAGCGAGCAATCTCATGTTTTTTTGTTAGCTTCAAAACTCTGCAGTGCTCCCAAAGATATGACGAATTCAGAGCCGCCAAACAGTCTATGCTCTACCACCTCCAGTTAACCGGTAAAATTTGTCTGAAGTCTCCACCAAAAACAACAACTTTACCCCAAAAGGTTTGTCTTGAGGAAGATCTTATAATATCACGCATTAGAACGATCCAACGTCTCGAAACAGTGTTTGCTCATCATAGGCGGCCTCATCCCATACAATTAACTTTGCCGTTTAACCAATTCTGCGACGATCCGATCCTGGCTCCATTTTCTTGCAAGTACTGAACTCGTCTGCATCTATCGAAATACCAAATCTGGAATGTGCGGTTCTACCTCTTTCCAACAACAATGCAGCAATTCCACTGGATGCGTTATTTAGAACAATCATACTCTAGATCGGATCGCCGATGACAGTGCTCTGTATACAAAGGTTTCATGTGCTGTCATAACCAGAAAGAAAGAAGATTCCACCGCTATCATTTAAAACTGCATCCAGAATCTGGTTGTATACCCCTCTTTGCTCATCTGTTATCATCGCCCATAAGTCTTTCATTTTCCTTTAGCTGATCTTCCACAACATATTTAAGCTCATCATCTATAAGGCGATTTCCGTTGTAAGAGCCAAAATCTTGTGGCTTTGGCATGAGGGGCCATTTCTCGAGGCTACGACCATTGCTGAGCAAATTATTTTCGATCTTAGTAAGAGCAATGTTTTTGATCTGCTCTATGGTCAAGTTCATATCTGCAAGTTGATAAATTTATTAAATAACATAGACAGTCTTTTAAAATAAAAAATTTTAATAAGACAAAACGCCTCACCAGGTCGTCTAGTTCTCGCCGTTTCTTGTAAGAATATCGTCGGTAAGATACTCCCAAGTAGCTTCCCACACGACATGAGGCTGAGATAAAGTTTTGGATACCAACATTCTCGCAAAAAGCTTCCTGGCATACGTGTCAGAACTATCATCACTGCAATCTTTGATAGCTTCTATAAATTCCTTGGCAGTGTCCATCAATCCCAACACATAGCAAGCATCTTCGTATATATCATATAATACACCATCAACTGTTTTTATATCCTCGTATGATGTCGGCCCTCTTACCCATTTTAGCAATACTCTTAAGAAATATAGCTCATCAAGTGATGGATGAATATGTAGCAATCCTCCCCTATCGCAAAGCCTCGTTTCCGTGGTACCCATTCTCTCGTACCTTATTTCCAAACAAATTTTGTTGGAAATTCGGCATATGTCAACTCTCTTGCCTCTGGGTATTTTTTGTTTGCTATGAACAAGGTCAAAAACATGGATTGATTAACAATTTTTTTGTTGAGTCTCTTCTCAATAGATTCATCTTCATCAAAAAACACCAGCTCCTGATCCAGAAGATGAAATCCAAGTTTCTCCACAGAAGTAGTACGAAAATGTGTAGGAAAAGCAAGAATCCGCCACGACGACTCGTATGCAGTAATATATCTAATTAAGAAATATGAAAACATATATTAGAAAAGATGATCGTATACCTTAAATGTGAAAGACAATAAAACTATACTTTTTCATAATGTATTTATTTTATTATATAAAATGAGTTATATAAATTCCATTACGATATTATATAGTTGGTTAAAGCGTATACATATCTATTTTACTAATATTAATAGATTATTGATGTATTTTCGTTTGATGCACACATAGCGTAGCATACAAATTTTGTTTAATATTTATTGCCCGCACAATTAAAATAAAAATAAAAATGGTATATACAATAAAGAAATTAGTAATTTGTAGATACTAAAACGAATTGCTTTAAATATAATAATACATGCAGTCGTAATATGTTTTGATTTCATCAATGACGCCATCTTCATCTTCTTTATCAATTGCAGCTGAAGCATAATAAGGTCCCTTATGGATATATTTGAAAAGATACTTAACAACTTAAATGGTGGGATCGATTTTAGTGGTATTTTCCTATAATAGTGAGATCGATGAATTGAAAAAAATGATAAAGAAATTCCAAAAAATCGACCAATCAAATGTCTCAAATTCTTCTGAGAATCTCTGTATGAGTGATATGTGGCAAAGTGACTTCTCTTTAATATATAGAGAGATGTTTTTACTCTTTACCAATATGTTAATAAAATGTTATTTGGATTAAAATATGTTGTGGTTTCTTTTCTGATCCATATAATTCTTATTTGATTCAGAGTATATAAGCATATAGCCATAAGCTTTACAGAATGACTAAATCTACAAATTAACGTATAAATTGGAAGAAGATGTAGCCTCCGTTTCATTCAATTAGTCATGCATATAAAATGAACTATATAGGTAACTAATTACAATTTATATAGCTTTCAATAAATTAAAAGTTCAGAAAATAGATAGAGTATATATAAGGCCAACATTATCTTATGAATGATACAACTTTCTAATTAAATTTCTCAATTTATACTCTTAGTACTAATTTAACATTTTTTGTGAATTAAATATTAGTTGGAATACTCAGATTTAAGTTTCATTATACATAAAAAAGAAATTTAACAATACTACGATGTCTCAGATTTAACATTTAAATTTTGATATTGTTGGATAATTCTAAACTTGTAAAAAATTAAAATATTAATAAGTGTTTAGTAGGTTAGGAAAGAACACAAATAAAATATATAATAGAAAAGAAAGTTCTTTAGTTAGATTAGGTAGTGTTAAAAGAAATTCTCTTAGACTATAAATATAAGTCTCATTGAGAATTGTTCCATAAAATCTAAAATAATCATTGAGAGCTTTAGTTTGAGAATAATCTAAAGCAATAAGAAAAAATTTCTTATAATTCTTTGTGTTTCTAGAAATTTGACATTACAAGAAAGCATGCATATTCGATGGCCATTTTCGTCGGAATATAGCGTTTCCGACGAAAATGCCTGTCAATTTCATTTCTTCGAAAAAAATCCTTCGGAAATCTGTTAGAACTGCCGAGAAAATTCTAACCGCTTCCAGGAAACATATTTTTTCGACAAAACACCAACCAAAAGTGTCATGAATAAATTTTGTTAGAAAATTCTGACAGAATAGTTTGTAAAAAATTCATTCATCATCATTTGTCAGAAAATTCCGACAGAATCATTCGTCAGAATTTTCCGAGAAATTATATCATCAGACATTTCCGACAAACGAGTTAATCGGAAATTTTTGAATGTTAGTCAAAATTTTTCGAAAAATTCCGGTGGATGTTCTTCCTTTGAAATTTCCGACGAATTTAATTCCTCGAAAAATTCTGATGATTTTGTTTCTCGGAAAATTCCGACGAAATGTCGGTCAAAAATTTCTAAGAGTTTACTTTCATCGGAAGTATATAAATATAATTATTTTTTTAAAAATATTTATATATATATACTTATAAAACTATATATTTTAAAATAATAAATTAAAATTTCTGAAATTAAAAAAATATTATAAATAATGTTTTACATAATTTAAAACAAACATTTAAAGGAATTTTTGGTTATTTTTTGTTACTTTTTTCTTAAATGATTTTCTCCTTTATATAAGATAAAAATGCTCAAAGAATTTTTCAGATTTTATAATTTTTCTCTTTGTGTAAAAAGATTTGTTCGTAGAATTTAGAGGAATTGATATGATCAAATTTATTTGAATTCTTTAAAAATCCAAAACATCAGAATTAACCAAATGCATTAAAATTCTTATTAAATCCTTTAAAATACCTTAAAAACTATTCATTATATCTTCAATTGAATTCTTTTAAATCAGTTAAATTCTTCAATCCAATACCACCCCCTAATTATATCAAAGCTTTGAGCTTTGTTGTGATTTCTCCATTTTATATACAAGAAAAATTTCTCCACATAATTCCAATGTGGGACATTTTTAAAAATGTCATTTTAAAGCTTTATAACTAATCTACTTTGGATCTCAATTTCTCATTTAGACTAATTCTATTTTTAACATATAATACACATTTTCATAATGTCCAAAAGATAACTCCAAAAATCACAAAATAGCAAAATTTAGCTCTGATACCACTTTGTAGTGATTCCTGCAACCAAAGGCAACTCTTTCAACTGGTTTAATCACAAACAAACCAAAAGGGACCTATGAGAACGTTCAGACAAACAAACAACGCAGACAGATGCACAGACAATTTGTCAAGCAAGCAGAAACATAGCTTAACAAGAACAGGAAAGGAGCACACAAGAAACTATATCCAGTTCGTGCCTGTTAACTAAGGATCTTTCTCCTGGAAGACTTCAGAGTTACAAGAGATACAGCAAAAAACACGAATCAAAAGATTCTTATAAATTCTTTCTCTCTGTTTTCCACTCTACTCTGATGGTTTCAAGAACATTCACTCATCTTACACACAAATGAAAAGTTCTTCACTTTTTTGCTGCCTTCCACTCATTCTCTCAAGTGATAGTCTTCTGAAGTGTCCCTCAACCTCTTATATAACAGCTCAATCCAGTGACCTAGTTCCCTTTGCTTGCTTACAAAATCCCTTAGTTACCTTGTACTATATGTCTCAAACATGACCCTTGTTTGATACAAGACAAAAGACTCATGCTCTTTTGGTGTTGGAACTTCAGGGAAAGTGTGGTCCTGCAAAGATAGTGACATGGGCTGTTCCTTTTGCCGAGAATTGCTTCCTCTCCAAGTTCTTTTCAAACTCTTCTTTTTCAGTTGACCGTTGCTAGTAAACCAACAAGTCCAAATTATTACACGCCTTAGCCAAATCAATCTGAAGGCAACCTCTAGATTTAAGACCATCCTTATGAAACTCTGCCACCAATTCTGAAGCTAGCAACACATTCTGACATAGGAGAATTGATCCCATCTGATTCATCAAAACCGCGTTAAAAGACAAAAGCTTGAGCCCTGCTTTTTTATTATCCTTGAGATAATCTTGTATACAGTTGAGCAACAATACACATGATGATGCATTTATCTGGTCCGCCTCCTTGAAATTTTGGGATTAGAGCAATAACAGTTGCATTAAATTTCTGAGGTTCATAGCCATATACAAAAAAAAACTCTTTCACTATTACCAATGCTCAGTAAAAACTCCACCGGAAACCCACCAAATCCGGGTGCCTTATTCCTAGGCATTCGATGAATTGTGTCCCTTATATATGAGAAATTCTTTTCCTCAATCAGTCAATGGTATAACTGTGTTTGAGTCACCATCCCTTGTACCACTAAACGAGACTTTTGTTTAAAGAATTCTTCAGAATGCAAATAAAATCCATTTCCCTTGCTTCATGCTCCTTTATAAACAACTCCTCAGACGGATCAGAGAGAAGGGAAGCCTGAATCGTTTTTCAGCTGATCTAATGCTTCAGCAGTTCTTTGATGTATATTACCAAACCCAATTTGATTTAGCGATTTACACATTAACTAAGGGCAAGACTCTGTTTTTTCCCGTTATGACGGCAAACACAATTTTTTTTTTTGTGGTTTGGTAACGGTTGTTGGCGTTTTACAAACAATCATAAAAATTGTATAAATCGCTTCAAACCTCTAAAATTCAAAGATGATTCCAGCTAGCATTCGCGATTGCAAGAGGGTAAAAAAATAAATACAAAAATATAAAATAAAATATCCAATTAAAATTTTAAATTGAAATAATAAAAATACTATATGTATATATTTTAATTTATATATAAAATTTTAAACAAAAATATTTCTATGTTTTAAAAAAAAATTTAATAGTATAATTTTATAAATAATAGTTTTTATATTATCATAATAATATAATTTTTAATATTTTTATAATTATATAAATGTAAATATTATTAATTATTATCCAATCACTGATGAATTTGTAATTAACGAGTCAGTAAGTATCTCGCAAACGCAACAATTTTTAACTGTTGTACTAGTCGTTCCAAATCTCTAATAACAATTTTAAACACCGATAACGCACCCCCTATCGGTAAATGCTCACAACCGGCAACCGTTGCCGGTTACACCGGTGAGTCAGACCCTTAGTTTGTTCAGTCTTGCCCACCAAGATATAACCAAACTGGACCCCACATAACCCAATCCTTTATCCACACACTTCTATATTAGGCGAAAATTAGGTGAAATAAACCATAGCAAAAACCCACAATTTACTATCATAACCAAAATCACACCCTTTCTCTTTTTTTTCTTCCTATCTCTCTCTACTTTCTCTCTACAAAACCAATTCCTATGTTCTCAAATGAATTTTTATCTCGCAAATAAAGCCCTCTATTATATTCCTATGTTCTCGAATGAATTTTTTTAATACTATTCACGCATATTAAAAATATAATAAATGTTTTAATTAATTTTTTTTTCTATACATTTTCGAATAACTATCAAACAATGATTCTTACTCAATTCAAATATGTGCAAATTAATGTTTCTTCAATGTATACAAAGTACCTATAAAATATAGAAAATCTATTTTTATGGAACAAGAAGGAAAATTCAGAAAATCTTACTTTTGAGAATGAAAGGAGTACTTGGCAAGAATGAAGGATGCATAGATATTAAGGAGACGGAGAGCATGGTCAGAATCCCCTAGAGAGTCGAAAATAACAAAATATTCTGGAAAATGCAACGTCCAAACCTCATTAATGATTGCCATATAAAGCTTCTTGAGAATGCGACTCCACCGGCCTTTCATTCTACCAAGTAAAGAAGACGCCCCTCAATGGTGCATCAACGAGGCCATTTTGCATAAGACACGGTCTAATATCTTCCATCCCAGATAAGGGGAGATATACGGAGCAATAGAGAAATGCTTTTTCAGCTGAGGCAATTTGGCTGAAATCTCCCATTAAGACTAAAGGCCTCGAGTTCTGCAGAGAGTGATTAGAAATTTCTCCCAGAACTGTTTCCTATGTGCCACAGTGTGTATAAACAAAAGCCACCGGAAAAAAAACTTGAAAATTGTCGGGATAAGGATACCACACAACATTATTTGAGGATCCCATCCCACACAATCCATATTCTACCACGATATGAGTATGCATATCTATGGTAACACCACCATCTAGGAAAGGTCGACTGCAAAACTGAATCTACATTATCTTCCCTGACTCGCGTTTTCAAAACACTGTCCACTAAAGTCTTATTAGAACCAACCCAAAATCCCATATGTTCTAGTTGAAGACCTTCATTTATATATACAACAACAGTGAAGGTGAAAGCAACGCTTTCAGAAGTTGGTGTTGCCTCCCAAGTGAGTACCTTGGAAAAAAGTTGAGTTGAATTCAACTGAGTCTTGTTAGAACCATTCTCTTTCTCCCCGTCCAGACAAGTTTGTAGTATACGCTTTCTCAGTTTGGCTCTTTTCTATGCAGGAGGTTTGGAGAGATTTTTGTTCCAAGGAGAGGGAATCTTGTTTCCTAAGAACTTTTGCAGCGGTCCCAGAGAGACTTTATTTCTCTCCTCAATCTTCGGTTCAGTCTCCAGCTCAGGTGATCCTCCTTCACCCCCAGAGACTGATTTCCCATCATCCGGCCGTTCAAACCAGATCCATTCCATGTTTATCACTAGAGGAGAACTAGATGGTCTTTTATTTCTAAGCTTAATCCCTTCTTTCAAACCAGAGACCACTTGTACTTCTGCCCCTGCAGGAGCTTCAGAAGGAATCACTTCCTTAATTGCATTATCAGAGTATGTATGAAGATTAGTATCCTTAAGTGTTGCTGAGGCTGAATTAAGAGATACCTCCTTCTGAGTAGGGTCTTGGCATTAACTTTGTTAGCTTCTGATTAGGTGCCTTCTGGGCTTAAGTCGGTATTGAAATATACTCGACCCTCTTTCTGGGATCATCGATGATCGACACCAAGGGTGCACCGTCGATCGACATTCCTTCATCTCCTCGACAGCTTCATCTCGCGAGGCAGACTGACCACTCTTTAGTAAAAACATGCATAAATTCTGCTATAGGATGTTGATTGACCTCAAACAGGTGGAATTGGAAAGCTAACTCAAAGCTCTATATTGTGTAACATTTAAGCTCAATATCACCGTGGTAAATTTTCCATAAATAGATAAACATCTGACGCGTCTGTGCAGTTCTGCATTCCAAAAGCTCTAGAGTCACCAAAGTTTTCCAAAATGTACATGAACCTGAAAACACTCTAAAAACCCCATACACACATAATTTACTCTAAATAGGCCCATAACATGGTCTAAAAGTGGTAAATATTAGGACATATCAACTCTCCCAGACTTAACCTTTTGCTTGTCCAAAGCAAAACAAAGGTAAACCTCTGGAAGATGTTTGAAAACATAGGTACTCACAAAATATCTAGCTTATCCATATCACCTTTACTATGTTTTAACCATATCAAACAAGTGTCAGTCTTAGAGTAACTTTATATATCTTACCCTTTCAAGTATCTTAATACACAGACAGTCTTCTACGATCCCTTTCTTCCCTATTTCTCTCTTTTTCTTTTTTATAAGTCCAATGAATCAACGATGATGATACAGTCCATCTTGTTCATCTTTCTTTCTTTTTCTTTTCTTTTTCTTTTGGGACAAAGTGTAGGTGAATAATGGGGTCACATGTAATTTACTTATCTCTCGCTTCAACAGTGTGTGATAATTCCTTTCCTAATTAGAATAATGGGGGTCATAAGTAATTTACCGACCCCTCTGCATCTTTCAGGAAATCATCTCAATCTTTTATTTTTATAGATGCCAAAGAGAGAGAAAAAAGGAATCAAAAGCACACAGACTTTTACCTTCTAGACTTGCAAAAGGAATCCGATCTAATGTATGTCAAACCCGAAAGCAGCAAATAAGTCAATATTAGGTTGGAGGTTAGCTTGGTTCCTTCAAACTTTCTAAGCAAGTGTGATATAATGGCATGATGATCCAGTTTGGTATGTCTACTACTCTTTGCAAGCAACAAATCTAGAATGGTGCTGTATAATGATTAGATAATAAGTAAAATTTAAATATGATCATAATTCATTTCTTGACTCAATAAAACCCATAAGAATTAAACTTAAAATAGAAAACAATATCAGTAAACCTCCTCTAGACTTAAATAGCACTGTCCCCAATGTTATCCCGTCTCGGTTAGATGGGAAAAAAATAAAACATAATTAAAATCTTGGGGAAGAAACTCGATACAAGACTTTTTAATGAGTGTCGACCGATGGTAGATGATTGGTGTTGACCGATGGTAGATCTTTGTCAGCGACCAACTTCATTCTGTCTAATAAATATTTTTTAATAAAATCCTGCAATAACCAAAATCCAAAATTAGTATAAGTAAATAAAAATGGAATTTAAACTTACTAAGTGGGTTGCTTCCTACTCACTGCTTGGTTATAGTCTTTAGCTTGACGTTTGGAACTCTGATTCAGTCCAAATGAGATTGACTCAATGCCTTCTTTCTTGAGCTTCATCACACTTTTTTTGTGAAAGTCTCCATTGACTCTTCTCCTTTGTGTATCATCTTAGAATAAGGAGTGCTTGTAGCTTTGCAAATGGTTGTGAGAAGCAACTTCTGTGCACTCTGTATTTCCTGACACCATCTAGGAAGTGAGGAACCAATGATAACCGAGGACAACCATTTGTCCCTTTTCTCTTCTTTTAGTTATTCCTCTTCTCCCCCCAGACTTTTCTGATCACGTGTGGTTGCCTCCATTCAAAATATTTCAACATATTTCAAACTCCTTCTACTCTGATACACAAGGAGTGTCGATCGACACTCTAAGGGTGGTGTCGATCGATACTGCTTCTGTTGTGCCTTTGTCGACGTCAATTCTATATCTCAATCCTCTTTGAGAAAATAATGCATTCATATGATCATTAAATACCCCATTGTAGGAACCCATATGCAAACTTCTATCTGGTGGGATAGGAAATTCAACTTCAAAGACAGTGCAGGTAACTACAAACTTCACAGGTTCATGTACCCTTTTCACTCTTTTGTGAAGACCATCAGCCTCTTCTACGCAGATATGTGGTTGTGAATGTTCTGGGAAAGCAAGATGTGAGGCCTCAGAATTGTACGTTCTCTCCTTTATCAGTTCCAACTCAACTGTGTATTCTAGCAGCTTGTCCAATGATGGGTGTCGATTGATGTCGGGTCAGCGGTGTCGATCAATATCATTAGGCGGGTGTCGATCGATGTTAGCCTTTGGTGAAGTTTCTAGAGCTTTTCCAAAGTGTGATGGTCGTCATCAAGCTTCATCTCCAAGTCATGACCCAAATTTCAGGTTGTTTTTTCATACTCTAGCTCTAAGAACTTCTATATAATTGACTGATCAAGTTCAGTGTTGAGTCTGCAATGTCGTGAGAGTAACTCAATCTCTTAGGGCTTTTAAGAGGTGTCGATCGAGAACTGTAATCTGTGTCGATCAATTTTGAGGTGGTGGTGTTGATCAATGTTGAGGTCGTGGTGTTGATAGATGCTGAAGTCGAGTCACCAGTTCCAGCTTCGTCCACTCTACTCGGCGCTTTAGATCCATATTGTTCATCAATCCTTGCCATAGCATACTCAAAAATCTGTCTTGGAATCTGATCTTCCCTTTATATATGCCAACATTCCATGAGATTTTCCCACTTATCATTTATCTCCCTTTCTCGAGCTGATGCAGCATCATGAAGAAATTCGTAGAGGAAGGCTCTTTCAATGCCCTCCCATCTGGTTAGCGATCCTCGCTGCAGTTGACTGAAACATCTAAATGTATCCAGAGAGACAGAGAGAGTATGGGAAAATCTTGTAGAGCATGTGGTAATTAGATATTTCATGCTGCTCGCTACTTGAGACTAGATCCTCGAGCTCTTCGATGTGTTTCTTGATATCTTCATGAGTAAAAACCTAAAAGGGGTCTTGAGCTACCCAACCATACCATTCACAGCTCATCTTGAAGTCATTCATCTCAGCAACAGCAATAACATCAGCGATCAGAGCACCATGTTCATTAATCAATTGTCTTGTATTGTTGCGAGGACGACCTTCTTCATCTTGTAAGATCCTATTTTCATCAGCCTCAAGTATAAGCACTTCGATCTCTTATTTCTTCTCACAATTAGTGTCGATCGACACCGAGCTGTTGGTGCCGATCGATGCTTCGTTCACCGCTCTCGATCGTTGCTGCTTGAAGGTGTCGATCGATACTTCCCTCGTAAACTTACAGATCTTGCGTGAATCAACAGGCTTCTTCTTTGAAGAAACTAAAAAACTCTTCTCATTGCTTCCTGATACTAAGATGTATGTACCTGAATCAAAAGAATTTTTATGTAAGTAAACTAAAATGGAAAAGAAAACCTAGACTAAACTTGCAAAATAAATCTAATGGCGATCCTTGCTCCCCGGCAATGGCGCCAAATTTGATACGTGCTCAAACGACCCTAGAGCTATTGATTACACCCTCAAATAAGGGGTTCAGTTGTAGTACTTAGGGATCGAATGCACAAAGATCAAGGGAACACAATAAATTTCATGATCGAGACTTAGTTATGCTAGGTAATTAATAAAACTTAGAAATAGTCAAGAGAGATTGTTTGTTTGTAAACAAGTAAGAAAAATAGCTAGATCTAGGGTTTTTAGGTAGTGAATTATAATGGATAGAAGCCAAAGGGTTTTCAATCACATAACACAAAATTAGATTAATTAAGATATCAAATTATATCCATCCTACGGCTTAGCTCAGAGTCTACAACGTTCGTGTGCAAATTTGGAATGACCATGGATCGATGGTATGCAAATGGCATCGATCAATGGTTTTATTAGTCAAGCCTTAAATGTTCAGATTCTATGGTTCACTTAGAATTACTAGACCATTCTCTCAATTGTACCTAGTAATTTAAGCTCAACATGATTTATTGAGGTAACGAACCTACTCTAGCATTGCCAATTATTCTAAGATCAAGGTTCTAGGTAGCTAATCTAGAACAAAAACAATAAGAACAATCTTGATGATAGATCTAATAATCACCTTAGATATTATATTGTTTGGCTAATTCTTCAAACCATTAATAAATCGTAAGTCTAATAGGACATATACTCAAACATGATAGTTGTCACATAAATCATATAATGAATAAATATAAAATATAAAGCAATATGAAAACAAAAGAGTTCCAAGAGGACTCTGAAGGAGTTTCTCTCTTCTCTCCTAACATAAAACTAAGAACAAGATAAAGTGTAGAAAGCGTAACCGTCAACAACGGCTTATAAAACATAAGTATAGGGTTTAAACTCGTCCAGGGGGTATTATGGTAATTTGCAGTGGCTTATGGGCTTCAGTCAGTATTTAAATATACGCGTTCTGGGATCACCCTTGATCGACACAAGATACACCGTTGATTGACATTTCTTCATCTCCTCGACAACTTCATCTCACGAGGCATACTGACCACTCTTTAGTAAAACGGGCATAACTTCTGCTATATGATGCTGACTGACCTCAAACCAGTTGGTGTGTGGAACGCTAACTAAAATATATATCTTTTTTTTAAATATCATCTCAATCGCACTGTGGTAAAGTCTCCATAAACAGATAAACTTATGACTCGTCTACGAAGTTCTGCATCCCAAAAAACTCGAGAATCATCACAGTTCTCCAAAACGTACCTGAACCTGAAAACATACTAAAAAACTTGAGACACATATAATTGATCTAAATAGGGCCCATAATATGGGTATAAAGTGGTCTATATTGGGACCTATCACCTACAACAAAATGTTTATAATTAACAAAGCAAATCTCTAAAGAATAAAAATAGCTTTATTTCTAAGATATTTCTGACTAACTTGGTATATTTATTTTATTAATGGGATATTATATATTTTGATATCATAAGAAAAATAATTTAACCAATGTGATCTAGGAAAAATCTATAATTTTTGTCAATTTGAGATTTTTAAAGGCATTTGTTTTTAGTTTAAAATATGCTTTATATATATATATATATATAAATACTTAATATTCTAAATTATACATATATTTTATATTGAAGATTTTATATTTTTATATCATATTCCTTTTTGATTTTATAAAGTCATTTTTATTAACGGACATGCTTTAATATAAAAATTGATATATATATATATATATATATATACACATATATTTATATTAAAGATGTTGCCTTTTTATATTAAATCCTTGTTGAGTTATATAAAATGAATTTCGTTTTCTAAGGGTAATTTCAATTCTACCACAAGTTTGATACGACTTTTCAAATTTACCTTTAATTAATGAATTGTTTTCAAAATACCTTTAAATTATGATGAAAATAGACAAAAATAATTTTTCTAAATATTTGTAAAACATTTAGAAACTCAACCCCACTCCTTTAACACTAAACCCTAAACAATAATCACTAAAGTGTAAACTCAAATGTAACGTATTTTTGATTGAAGGTGTTTAGAAAAGTGGTACTTAACTTGCGCCATTCTTATCAATTTCTCTTCTTTATTAAATGTCTTAAACAGAAATTTTTTATATATATTAACGATATTTCCTTTTTACTAAAAAGGTGATTTTGAAAAAAATTAACAAAAGGTAAATGAAATATATTAAGAATGACATTTTAATAATAAATTTAATTTATTAAGGTTGTCAGTGTAGTTAGCTATTCCAAGAATCAACGTGGGAGTGACGCATAAGAAATTGACTTCTTAAATACATTATAGAAATTCTCTATTTATGTCTCAATAATATGGGATATAATGTTATTCCTTTAATTACTCTTTAGTGTATCCCTAAATATTATTTGAGAAGTGATTTGTCATATCTCATTATCATATTGATTTCAAAAGAAAAAGATGACATGTTATACTAATAATGATGACATTGGTTGAAGCTAATTGTGACATGGACATTTACACTAAAATGTTGATTATATTTTGGTAAGTCTTTAATAATATGAAAATAACTCCTAAATCATCATCAATATAACAATAATAGTATAATAGTAGAAAGAGAATATAATAATATTTTAAATATTTCGAAACATTATTTAATTTTATTTTTATAATTAAAATGTTTATTACTAAAAAAATCTTCAAAAATTATGTAGTTTTTTAAAAAAATTATAATTTTCTAATCCATTATCATTAATATATTGTTAACATATAAAACACATTATAAATTTTTTAGTTTTACTTTTAAAATTATAAACCTAAATTTTTTTTCTTAATTTTATAAATTTTTATTAAATATTTTGTCAAAAGAATAGATGAAAAAATTATAATCTTAATTATATACATATATATTATTTAAAATAAAATTTAAAATAAATAAAATTTATTATTTATCTTACTTTTACATATAATTAAAATAAAATTTAAAATTAAATATTGTAAACAATAATAAATCTAGGGGAATTGCAAATATGACTAAAAACTTGATTTTAATGCAAAAGTATACCCAAACATCAATCAAATGCAAAAGTAGCATAAAAGCATTGTGAAATTACAAACGGATTCCCTTATGAGCAACGAAAAACAGGAATTTATTTACGAATATAATCCCGGAAAGTCTTATGACTCTTTTGGCTTATGTCAGTATTCTAGGAGACTTCTTGGATGTCTTTTTTATATAGTTGATCTTTAAAATAATTTATAAATTTATTAAAAAAAAGATTTTGTGTGGGGAAACTGAAATCATGTAAAGTAAAATTTGTAGATGATATAAATTAAGATATAATATAATAAAATTAAATTATTTTCAACATAGATGGGTGAATTTAGTGAGTCATAGTATTCTTTGGTTTAGCGTTTGGTAACATATGTTGTAGTATTGTTTTGTATTCTTAGGGTTAGTTTAATGAAAACTTAATTTTTTGTTTGAAAAATTAATGCTTTACCTATATGTTTTTAGTTTTGTGTATATTAAACACTTTTTAATTTTATTTTAATGAAGTGTTTAGTTAGTTAATTAAGTTTAAGGTTTATTAGGGTATGACTTCCAGGAAGTCGTCTGATGAACAATATTTACAGGGTGGAAGACTTTCTGGATGTCTTCTTGTGGTTTTACATGACACGACTTCCAGGGAAGTCGTCCACACCGGACCAAACCTTTAAGTTTACCAATATACATTATACCTAACCAAATAATTTACCGAACATATAAATTACTATTTTTCACTTTTGTAGAAATGCACAAAACCCTAGCGTAGTTTCTCTTTGAGGCGATTTTGAAGGCAAATCTCTTTTTTCTGTCGAATCTCTCTTTACCGTCGTTCTCACCGCCGGTAATCTCTCCTTTTACGACGAATTTCGTTTCTCCTTCATGCCGAAATAGATTAAACTAACCATTCGCTTCCTTTTTCATATCTGAAACCGCGTTTCGTTGAACTCCGCTGCAGGTAAGTTCCTCCTCTTTGCTGTCGAGATCAATTTTTATGACTTAAGGCGTTAGCCGTCGTTAAACCCTAAAAGTTGTCATCTTGATTCTTCCTGTCGATTTTTGCAGATTCGTAACCGCTGGTGTCGTTGGCGACCATAAATTCTCGACTATAAGTCACTCATTTTTCTATTTATTTAGGTTTTTCTATTTATCCAGGTCTCCTCTTTAGATCTGCAAGCTTAACACGATTTTCAGATTTGTATGAGGTCGGTTTAGTAATGTTCTACTTGAAGACTTCCCTGAAAACTGCACGGGAAAGTCTTCCGGTAGAACATTACTAAAACCTAACTCTTACATATATGAAAATTATGTTAAGCCTACATATGTGACGATTATTGTAGTGTTCTACTCAAAGACTACTCTAGAAGACTTCCAGACAACTCAGAAGACTTCCTGGACGTCTTCTAGAGTGGAAGACTTCATAGCAGACCATAATCTTCTTAGAAGTCTTCTCACTAAAACTTACATGCAAGTCTTATAGTATAGGAATTTAGAATATTACGTTTGGTTTGTGTTTGAGATGTTTGTTTTTGATTGTTTTGCAGACCGGAAAATTCTATTTACTATAACTCCCGCATAGGATATATACATTAGGGAGAAATCTTATTCTAGTCAAAGCATTTCGTATCATATTGATGACTAGATGTTTCTTACTCATGTAAGGAAAGCTATACATGATGACAATATGAGAAGCAGAAGGCCTCAAAATTGGGAGTGTTCATAAAGTTCAAGGCTTTGAATTTTCGTTGGGAATTAAATCTGCTTCACTATATGCTCAGTTTCTAGCTTAACATCAAGAAGAAGTATGAGATTTGTAGTCTCATTGGTCCACAACCGTTGAGGTTTTCACTGATAGAGTTTGAACACCTCACTAGTATGAACTGCAATTACATCGGGGACCTGGAAAATCCAAGGTGTGAGGTTACAAAGGAGATGTCTTCTTACTGGGAGATGATGGGTGTTGATGGTGATGTTTGTCCAACTTCTGAAGCTAATACCAGCATGTGAGAGATGCGAAGAGTGGTCTCGGGATGATCGCATGCGGCTTGGCTACCTTGTCATATTTACACGATTTATTGAAGGGAGAAAGTACTTAACCACTATAGGGGTTAGTCTTGCAAGGGTAGTGATGGATTTAGAAGAATTTGAGAATTATCCATGGGGGAGAGTGGCGTTTAAGGTGATGATGGACTCTCTGAGGGGAAAAGATTAGACAAAGACTTACACTCTTGGTGGGTTTATACAAGTTATCCAGGTGTAGGTCTACTGTGCTCTACCAGAATTGTCTGGTAATTATGGGAAACCCATACCAAACAAACTATCTCCACTGTTGTTGGCTTACAAGGTGGCAATGGACGCAAATGTTTTAAAGAGGCTATCAACAGACATGTATTTAAACGTCACACCCTAATACTTTGCAGAAGACTTATAGTTAAATCTTCTGCGAAGTCTTCCAGAAAAGACTTCATAGAAGATTATAGCTAAGACTTCTCAGAAGATTTATGTCTTTTCTGGAAGAATTCCATCTTTGTTATTCTGTCAAATATCTAAGTTCATATCTTTTATTTACTACAGACTAGTGTGATCAACTTTGTTTAGAAGAATTTTGGTGATTTTTTTCCACAATGGACTGTAACACCCTGACCGCCCACGGCTAATGGGTCACCCACACCCGCTCTCTCGGCCCGTGGTCTCCATCCCGTTCCAACGGTCACTGCGTAAATTTTCCAAGGCTCGAAAGTCATGTTTACTGTCCCTGCAATCACCACCCGACCTTTCCCCGTGTTTTGGCCTCACTCACACGGTATCGCGAATCACTTTCCGATAGGTCACCCATCCTTTCACTACTCCAGCATAAGCAAGCTTAACCCTGGAGTTCTAAACGGATGTGTGACGGAAAAGGTAAGTCAACTTTGGGTGACATAGGTAGCAAAATCAATTCTCTTAAGCCTTTTCACATATCACAAACTCGGGATGTTACAATTCACCCCCTCTCAAAGAACGCAGACGCCTCTCGGGTCAGAACCGAGATGGCTAATCAGCTCTGATACCACTTGTAACGCCCCAACCGCCACGGCTAATGGGCCACCCATGCCCGCTCTCTCTGCCTGTGGGCCCCATCCCGTTCCAACGGTCGGTGCGTAAATTTTCCAAGGCTTGAAATCATTGTTTACTGTCCTTGCATTCACCACCCGACCTTTCCCCGTGTTTTGGCCTCACTCACACGGTATCGCGAATCAATTCCCGATAGGTCACTCATCCTTTCACTACTCCAGCATAAGCACGATTAACCCTGGAGTTCTAGACGAATGTGTGACGGAAAAGGTAAGTCAACTTTGGTGACATAGGTAGCCAAATAAATTCTCTTAAGCCTTTCCACATATCACAACTCGGATGTTACACCAAATTGTAACACCCGTCTCCTCCTCTCTTGAGAACGGCGTGCTACTACCGCTACGATATTGAATTATTTTTTTTTATAAAAATATCAAATAAAATATTAAAATATTTAATAAAATAAAAGCAGGATAAATCATTTTTAAATTTAAAAACCGAAATAAAATATACGCAAGATATATCATTTATTTTACATTTAATAACTAGAATAATTCATATCGAAAAGTCGTATAAAACCGAATGAAAAATGATATAAAATACGACGATCCCAAAACACCAAACCGTCCAGATATCCGACCACTCATCCTGCTCACCTAGAAGGGGAAGAAAGAGGGGTGAGCAACAGGGGAGTCACTCAGTGAGGTATGGGATGCTAAACACGCAAACCACTGACATGAGTAATAGAACTCCCACTATGGAAGTTTAGCTCTAACATGAATAAACACGATGCCTAGAGCATCACACAAAACAACCAATGCGATGATAGCGTATAACTAGTCCATACACCCCGCATTTCCTCATAAGGATATACATTACTCTGCGTCGCTAGTACAATATGTCTCTGTACCCCCGCCCATAACCAATATGTGTCAGATGCAAACGTCTCTGCACCACGCCCCACACAACAATCTGCGTCGATAATCCGAACGTCTCCGAACCCCCGCCCACCACATCTGCGTCGATAGCCCAGGCATCCTGAACCCCCGCCCACCACACATAGTCCCTATTTAATATCTATATATATTTATATATTTATATATCATCAATTAACATCACACAATCCAATGACAGTTGAATCCTCTAGACCCCTAACTTTCGGTTTACAATGAATTAACTAACTACCAATAATGACTCAAAAAGACTTAATTCAAACAGACGGATCATGCTTCGAAATCTAAACTACGATAGGAAGAATTCTACACCGGTACGGGATTTACGGAATAGACCCTCACCCTTTGACAACACTCCCACATAGAAGCTGTCACCAATGACCTCAATTGGTGACAGCTTCTCTGTAGGAGTGTTGTTAAAGGGTGAGGTCTTGGGTTCGAGTAACGCCAAGCACACCAATAACTCACCTGTGAGCCGAGGCCTAGGGGTGAATTCGGGCAGGTTGTATCACAGGTGAGGGGTTAGGGTCGGTGCACTGCAGGGCCGGCTGATCCGCCCAGTTGTGGGGTAGGCCGTTACATAAAAGCTCGACTTTTATGTGACAGCCCTCCCCTGTGGGACCCAGCTGACGCTGCAGTGCATCGAACCTAACCCCTCCCTTATGATACAACCTGCCCGAATTCACCCATAGGCCTCGGCTCACAAATAGGTTATTGGTGAGGTTCGAACGCGGGACCTCACCCTTTAACATCTCCCACAGAGAAGCTGTCACCAATTGAACTGCAGATCAATTGGTGACAACTTCTCTGTGGAGAGTTGTTAAAGGGTGAGGTCCCAGGTTCGAACCTCACCAATAACCTATTTGTGAGCCGAGGCCTATGGGTGAATTGAGGCAGGTTGTATCACAAGGAAAGGGGTTAGGGTCGATGCGCTGCAGCGCCAGCTGGGTGCCACAGGGGGAGGGCTGTCACAGGGACTTTGATGTAGAGGATATGGCCGCGAAGAACATAATTAAAGTCATGTTTAATGCAAAACAAAATGGAAGTGAACCATAGATTATTGGGAATTCACCAGCACTAACCCGTGGGTCAATCCAGAGACACAAGTTGTTTATGTGAAGAAGGAAGAGAGTGCGGCGAAGACAGACACTGTTGTGAAGGAAAATAGTGGAAAACCTCAAAAGAAAGCTCGTAAAGAGGCTTCAGTTGAGGCCCTGGAGAGGCTCGTTCAGAGGCTTCTACGGCTGTTGGTGGGATGATCAAAGAATAGATTGGACAAGGTTTCAAGGACCTAGCTGATGCCATGAGGGATGGGTTTGGGATGGGCCTTAGGGAGATTAAGTTTCTCCGGGATATGATGGAAGCTGTGGAGAACAAGGTGGGAATCACCAAAAAAGGGACAATATCTAATGATCTTTAACTCACTACTTCATGTCTTTTCTAAACGTGGGCACGAACCTGGGTTAGTACTGAAACCTCTCCCAAAATCACAGAGATAAGAGTCACTAGGCAAAGTGTTAGAAAACAGAACTGAAACTTGGATGTGCTTTGTTTCTTGTGTGCTCTTGGATCTTTGCTTATGTATGGATTTTTTTTCATGTGTTACTTGGATTTTTGGTTAGTATTGTATTTAAATATTATGAAGGATTTCTGACTTCATCTTGTACATGCGATATTGCAGAATGAAAGTGTGAATGGGGCGAAAGCGGGACAGAATGGCACCCAAGAATAGAGTGGGTCCATAGAACCTAGTTCCTCGAAAGAGGTGAGTCTTCTAAAAGCAAATGTGACCCGAGGATAAATCTCTTGAACCGAGTGTTGACCCCATCGTTGTTCTATTGACAAACAGTACCCACCATTTCAGATGTTGATATAGCCTATTTATTACCAGTTTTAGGCCATGTTATGGACTCCATTTAGGGTCTATTATGTGTGTCTAGGCTATGTTTTTAAGGTCCTTACAGGCCCATGTACATTTTCGAGATATATGAAGATACTTGGAGCTTTTGGACCATTTAGAGGAGAATAATCCGTAGATGACCATTGAGAGAGTCGAAGTACAAGACTGCCGTCGATCGACGACACTACCTTGACATCGACCGATGTTACATGACCAAGATCGATCGATGTTTGACTACTTGCCATCGATCGATGACCAATTCACATACAGCTGATTTCAAGCCCAAGTTAGAGACAAGATATAAGATTACAAGTTTACCCCTCGATGAGTTTTGACCATAGATTTTAGGGTTTTATATTTATACTTTATGTATGAGAAGAGAAGAGAGAGAGAGAGGCATACGTACAGAGACGTACGGTGCTAGGTTCTTTAGTATTCTATTGAGGGAGAAGATTCATAACTCCTTAAGGAGATTTGTATTGGAACCCCAATGTTTTATCTATGCATTATATTTAGATTATTATTCTTACTTTGATTATGTCTGAGTAGTTATCAACTAGATTTAGGGTTTAGTAATGGTATTGATGTATCACCCCAAACAATAGAATTGTTAGGGTTATTATTAGATCTATCAATAGAATTGTGTTTATTGCTTGTGTTTTAGAGTAGCTAACTAGAACCCTTATCATAGGATAGTTAGGCGCAAGCGAGAGCATGGTCCACTACCGGAATTAGTCCTGTTGATCTCGGTTTCTAGAAACAAACGAGAGTTGATATAGTTAATCTAGTGAACTTATAAAATTAGGTCATAAATCTTGACTCAAGAGACCATCGATCGACGCAGGATCATTGCCATCGATCGACGGTCATTCTGTGTCAACAAGCGAGAGCTGAGACATCGGACTTAGTCATAGATTAGACTTGCAATGAGAGCTGATAGTCTTTTGCATTAGATATCAAGTTCTATGTTTAATACCCTTAGCTTTCTTCTGTAATCACTTGCCTGAAACCCTATATCTAACATATTTACATTTACATCTACTTAGTTTTATTAGCATATTTTCATATTATACATTATTAGCATATTACCATATTTACATTATTAGCATATTTCCATAAGTACATTATTAGCATATTTCCATATTGCATCTACACTCTCCAATAAGGACTATTTCCTTAGACTGATTACTTGTTAGCCAATATATATAATTCAGCTAGCTTAACCTTTAGGAATAAGAAAGTCTATTGTGTGTCATTGTTCTCTGTGGATTCGATCCCTAAGTACTACACCTGATCTCTCTTGGCAAGAGTTTATTTTGTGTGTTAGAATTACAAGTTAATTTATAGTTAATTGTTTAGGATATTTATATCCTGCTAGAACAGTAAACACCAACCCATGCCAAATTTGGCACCGTTGCCGGGGAACATTGATCACTATTAAATTTAATTTCTAGGGTTTAGTCTAGGAGGTTTGTTTTACTTTCAAGTTACTAATTTTTCTTTTCCTTTGTCTTTCACGTGCATGCAAGAGAGTTATTAGGAGCAATAAATGACAAGAAATACTATTCTCAAACCCGCATAAACTCGAACGTACTATCCGCAAAGAAGACGACAAGCATCATCGACGATATACATTCAGCGTCGACCGACACTTCTTTACGGATAGCATCGACCGGTATCAGAACTCTAGCATCGAACGACATTGATCACTTAGCATCGATCGACAACAGCAGACGATTTCAGATGGTTGCACCTATAATTGTGGGCTCAGAATGAGAATGAAGACTTGCATGACCTCAACGATGCATCTGTGTAATACTGCATTTCAAAAGATAGACGATTAGGGGGATGTAATCCCTGATACAGAAGCAGAAGCAGACGCTGCAATAGCTCAACCTAAAGCTAACACCCAAGCTGATCAACGAACGCTGGCTGACTACAACGTCCAGACCAGTTCTACGTCAACAGATCCACCATTTGTCCTCCAGCTTTTCAGATAATTGATTTTGAGATCAAGCCCGCTTTTCTTTGGACTTATAGCGCATACACCTTACATGGGTTACGACATGAGCACCCCTATGGATCCATCTGGAGCCATTTGAGGATCTAGTGACTGCTATTAATCCAATGGAGTCCCTGAGGACTATCTTTTCTGTAAGATCTTCAAGTACTCATTTTTCTTGAGAAACTTCATATTGGCTTAAGCAACTACCACCAGGATCCCTGACATCCTGGAATGAGATCAAAAACGCTTTCTTGCGTAACTTCTTTGATGATGCAAGAGCAGATGATTGTTGGGGTCAAAAACAGGTATTCTCAAAATCAGCATCTAAAAATCGTGTTTCTATACGAATTCAGTCTCGAAATTGACTTAACGAAAGTCTCCGCGGCGCAAAACTCGAAAGAACAGGAACACGGAGTCGGCCAACTCACCATACGGCAAGTTGATATGCACGGCAACCAACCAACTCGCCCGTTCGTATGGCGAGTTGATGCAGCATTGGCGAGTTGTTTTACAGCATGGACGGCACCAACATCGCCGTACGATAGCGAGTTGTCATGCACGTATACGACCAACCTACTCTCATACGGGCGAGTTGGATTGCATGTACACGACCAACTCGCGTACGGGCGAGTTGGTAGGCGAGCGACACGGAAACCTGCCCGTACTATGAGCGAGTTGGACCAAGTCAACTCGCAAACGGCGAGTTTAAATGAGCATGAGCGCAATCCGACTCGCTCGTTTGGCAAGTCAGATCAATCAACCCAGTTTCACCTGCGTCCTCGTTAAACTTCCTCTTTCGATAATTGTTCGAACTTATCTTGTTCCGTCAGTCGTATCGGATTGACATTGAACTATACCGAATAGAATCTGTATCCTGAGAGAGGATCGGCGTGATCGTATGAGACCAGATAACAGTTTAATAAAAACATAGAGTCACACCGCCCCATACGAAAGATCCTAACTCATCGGACGACGTCGTCTTAGCAATGTTATTTCGATAAAATTGTAGAACGCCTAATGTCAAAAAATGGCCGACAAGGTCTAAAGCTCGCTATTAGGCGCCACTCGTTATCCGAATCAAGCCTAAAATTTGTGTGACAGCGTTATCTCTTTATTTACAGAAAGATAAATGTTAGTTCAAAGAGGGATAAATGTCAAGATCGATAAGTGATAAATGTTAATGTTTCCGAAGCATAATGCATGAAGATCGAGGAAAAATGAATATTCCGCGAACGATAGAGATTGCGACCACGGGCAGAGGAAGAAAGAGCAACCACCTCTAGAGGAGTTATTATTAAGGACTTCAAGCGTGATGATGCAGAGGAGAGACAAAATCTGTAACTCAGAGCAAACATAACTTTCCATTTTTGTTATTCGAGCTGCGACTCAATTAGGATTTTGCAGTGTAGGTTATTGGAACTAGGGATCTCGCTGACAGCTCTCATAGCGAGGCTCCTATCCTGTTTTAAACGCTCATACGCAAATTTGGAATAAACATCTACTTGCTCTCTCTTTTCGATTCTTACTTTGTTTTAATTATTTACTACGTATGTCTGACTGATTGGCGTGTCGTGTTTACAGCAGATATCGCAGGACCTCTGGAAACTAGGCGTGTACCCTGTGTTCC